>JAVTVY010012476.1:0-56655 GCA_036873755.1 Hanleya hanleyi
GTTGTGTTGAATGGGTCTGAGTTTTTTATTATTCACAGCCTGGAAGTATTGCATGACACAGAATTGTTGAAATTCTAAGTATGAATGTTAACCAGCTGTACAAGCCGGATGAATGCCATTCTGGACTGATTTGAACGGATTGTTCAATGATGTATAATATTGGAACAGACTTGATCATCGAGTGTTGTTTGGGTGTTGGAATTAGAATAAACGTGGGACTGCCAGCAGCGAGTTTGATGAGACTACAACTGAAGTACACCAATGATGTTACAGGGAATGGGTTATAGAGGTGCGCAATTGAAGATGTGCCTGGGTTATTGGGGGGGGGGGTGTACTGTAATTGAACTCGATAATTAACAGTGCTGAACAGATTTGTCTGTAGTGCTGTTACACATGTCTAGTACTGGCACAGATGTCTTCATTTATCTGTTGTATTGTTTTATGTTGTTCCTATGCAATTGTGTGCTTACTGGTCATTCTCAGTGATGTCTCCAGGTCTTTGAATCATGATCAAGGACTATTCAAAACCATTCTCATATAATTATGCTACAACATGATCTCTCAGATTCTGTTTATATATGTAATTAGAAATGTAGTATGGTATCATGGGTTATAATTATATCTAATCTCACCTACATTATTCGATTTGTGTCCGATATTGTCTCGCATGTTATTTGTCCTAACACTCCACACCATGCTGTGTGCAAATATACAGAGGCAGCAGTGAAGGATTCTCGAAAAAGTATTCAATGTTTTTTTGTGGACTAGCTTACCAAATGATGTTATTGCATGTAAATTGTAAAAAGTGATGTATGAGATAAGCTACCTATTGATCATTTGTCTGCCTGCTCACAAGAAATTGACAGCCTACATGGCAGCATGAGTATATAACTCTTATGTAGCTGTTATTATAATTTTATAGTCCGACAACAAAATGAACAAATGCAGTGAAGTTAAAGAAAAGCAGCAGATCTCTGATGTCCTAAGGTTTAGTCCAGCAGGGAATATAACAAACTTGAAGTTTTTATTAAGCATTCCCATATGTGAAGCATGTACAACTTCGTATGTACGATACAACAGGACATTATGCGGCATCCTGTTTTAAGTCTACCTGCAGTACCTAAAACTTTTCTTTTGTGTTGATTTTAACAATCATGTTATGTAATCATTATTCAGTCTGCCTTTGTTCATTAGTGTTCCTTTTGTATTTGCTATCCTATATCCAGGTCTCTAGGCATATATCAAGCATGTATACAGCAATGGATTTTTTTTTTTGTGTGGGGTGAAAGTTGATTGTAATATTCAGAACTTGTGTATATTGGTTTGAGCATTTATAATCATGGAAATATAGCCACATCATATTAAACTTACTGTATGATATACCGGACCAACTGCCTGTAAATTGCATTCATAAATGTGTATATCTGTGCGAGTGGACGGAAGTGTGAGAATTTGAATGAGATGGTGAAAGAAACGTGTCACTTCATTGGAATAATTATCCCCTACAGCATGGAATGGTAATTATCCCCTACAGCATGGAATGGTGTTGCTGCATTGAGCAGGTTAGGGCGATCTTGCTCTCTTAAATTGAGTGAAAAAGGTCATTTTTGCTCTAACTTTTGATTCCTTAGCCAATGCTTCGTAACTTCAGGCGCATTTATCTATCTATTGTTTCATGTCCTAAAATTGATTTGCCATTTGAAGAACCAGTCAATGTTGTTTCAACAGCATGACAGATATTCGATGACAGTCATGTAAATTAGATAGATGACAATTTATTTTTTTACAACCATTTGATGGGGATATATATGTCTGTGTGCGCCTCAAAAGGATGTTGCTGAATTCATTATGTAAACTGATTTATTGAGCAAACAACAACCTTTTTGACCTCCATTATAGAGAGCGGGATCGCCCTAACCTGGTGAGGAAAATTCACACAGAACGAATTTAAAGCAGCAAACAAAATTGCTTTGGAAATAGCCTCATTGATAACATTGATTTATGTTCCCACTATGGACATGTGATTGCATTTTTCTTCAGTGATCTCGTCCTATGTAAATTTGAATTTACACTTCTGTTTACTTGTACATCAGTCATTCATTAAAAGCCATGCCCATCTGTTCGTTCTATTCATCATGCAAGAAAAACACAACGGACAACTACATGTTTCGGGTTTGAAGATTCTTACATGACGAACTGGACAAAAGTTTATATACAAACCTTCATTTTTCGGGTTGCATCCTGGTGCTCGTAACTATTACATATGTAGCCTCTGTAATTGGTCTTTAGTTTTTAGCAATAGATGCCCATTTCACAAAATAGGGTAGACCGATTAGTACAAGATCCTTCCACTGATTATCTATTTGCAGCAAACTTTAAATGATGAAAAAGACTGGGATTCTAAAATATATTTGCACGATGGAGTCATGTTGGCATTCCAGTCATATATATGTAATATGTATTATTGTCTGTCTCACATTACAAAGAAATGTTATTTTCTGCAATATATCAGAGCCAAGGTTTCCCAGAGCAGTGAAATTCCTCGCCATATATCTGTGTAATTTGCGCATTTTTATTCTGAAATTTGAAAGAAATCTATTCAGAATCGAGCAAAATCTCCAATACCTCGCATGTTATTTTCAAAGTACAATGATATTGAACTTGCAACACATGCAAATGTTGTAACATGGAGACTCCTCTCTATGATGTCAAAATTCAACATACAAAATTGTCAGGACAAAATTTGTTTTGGTGATTTTGACCCATGTTTTGGTTGGATTTTCATGAAATTTTAGGATAAAAATGCACAAATGATGTTCAGATGTGCGAAATTTCACTACGGTAACATATTGCCGAAAATCACCTTTTCTCGTAATGTGAGACAGACAGTAAATCACTTCTGCCACACATATTTGTATGCCATGAAGTAGTTTTAAATATGTCCCTGGAACAATTCTGAAAATAAAATTATCTTTGTTACAAATGACGACTTTGTCTAGTGTCAGCATTCCAGCCCAGGATAGGTTGTCAACATAGTCCGGTAGCCAAATCTCAAAAAGGGGTCTAAATAAGGTTTTCGTAGCACCCCCCGCGTAGATTTAGTTTGACCACTGTTTATGAACGAGTATCATCTGCTGGTCAGTTCTAGACCTGATGTAAATCTACGGTGGTGCCTAAGGTCACAGCATGCATTTCTTCACCGCCCTCTGACCAAGACAAAATTAACTTAAGATGGGGGTAGGGGTATTTATGCGTATTTCTTTTTTATTCTTGCACTAAACTTTCTGTAACTTCCCTTACCTGACCTCTGAATAATGTATTAAATAACGTAATCCAAGTTACGTTTTTTACGTCATGATGACGTCCTAACTTGGAGGGTACATTTTTCCTCGATTTTTTTTTAGAAATGACTCGATTTTTTGTTTTGCAGTTGCAGAAACTCCTTTTGTATTCTGCCGGATTTGTATTTGTGAAAGATGATCCTCTCTTCGTTAATTCTAGACCTGGTGTAACCATCTAATATGCACTTCAAGGATGCAACATAACCATGTTTAACGGCACCAGAGAATGAGAAATATAAAGCCGAAATAGGGGTAGGGGTGATTACGTTCTAATATTTTATTTTTTCCCGAACCTAACGCAATGAATTTTAACACATATTGAGTCTGTGTACGGATCATTCAGATAAAGCAATCCGATTCCGATTATCTTCAATGTTGGCGTCACTATGTCGTTATTATCACCATGGAAGTATTTTTCTTCTGGACCTTTTGTTGTAATTTTCCAACGGTGTATTGCTACCCTGTTTGCTTTTGTTTGATGTGTGTATTCAAGACCACCAATGCATGGCTTACTTGGAAAGGGGTGTTGACGTCTACGGTAATGAGTAAGGTCCCATGATGCCTTGTCCCAATGCTCTCTGAGTAACACAAAAACAAACAAAGAATGGGGGTAGGGGTGATTATGCTTCGATATCTTCTTCACACTTGGGTCTAGATAGCTCAAGCTTTTAACACTTTGTGGTTGGATACTAGTTGAGCAAAACGAGGAATCAAACTTCCAATATACTTCTGCAATGAAGTCTCTGTAATGTCTGTTTTGAACTCTCGTGTATATTCTTTATAGCATAGTCAGTGTTACAGAGCTATATATCGTCGCTCTGAAATATTTGTATCTGATACCGCCCAAGTCAGTGTTAGGGGCCGTGTGGTCATGTCATTCAATTTCGTCACATGAACAGACACAATAAAAGTGAGGTTGAGATAAAAATCATCACAGGGGTCACTTTTGGTTCTTGTGATGTTTTAGAAATATGCAGTCAATATATTTGCCGATGGGGTAATATGACTTGTCAGTATACGTGGTCAATTATTAACCAAGAACGGATCTATATAAAGTAGCCGCTTGCATTTGTTAACTCCATCAGTGTCGTGTCGAAATTATGGACATAGAGAAAGAAGATGGATTCAACTTTTCTAGTCTCGCCAATGTTGCGATATCTAATTAGAGAAAACAGGTTAATTTGCTAGATGAAATGATGAATGTTACATGAAATGAAAGGAATGGATTCAGGTCAGAAAATGTTGAGAGGAGACGAAAGGCAGATCCCATCAAACTATTTTCAAACATGATGCATGAAGTGAGACAAAATGCATTGAAGCAACAGAAACCCGTGCCCACCCAACGTGTATAATCCAAAGACCTAATTCGTATAACATCCACATCAAAGAAAAATGTGGATGGTCGAAACTGAAAGTTCATATAAATTAATTCGATAAATATATCTCATTCGAAAATGGATACTTTTCCATTCCATGGTCAGTTTCTTTGGTTCCATTCTTGAAGCTAGATATACATTATGGGAACGTTCTATTACACTGGGATGCTTAATTGATATTGACAAACAAAAACAACATTCCAATGCCTTCCTTTTGTATAAAAGATAAATGAAAAAAAAAAATACGAGAAGAAAGATCCAATATACATGATTTTGTCAATACAATAAAAACGTGTCAAATCCGATATCAAGATTCAATAATCGGCCGCAGTCCATAAAGAATTTCTGCTACAATAATCGGAAGACCTATTTCGTATGACAGTTAGCCCCAATTCTAGTGTGTATGAAATAAATACAAGAAAAACAATTTTCAATGATGTCGGCAAGACATAATGATGTTTTATACATAAACTCCGAAATCACTGATCATTATTCTTTATCCAAATGAATTCCAAGTCGTGTCCAGAGTGACAGTCACGCTCAGAATGCGATGTTCATTTGAACACTATGCGAAAACACATATCTAAACAACCCCCAATCTTAATAAATTAATATCCTATCAATGCTCCCCAATCGTACATGTCGCTATATAAAATATTAAGTATTACAACTGAATTTAATAGCATTATGACATCATGGTCGCATCTGGACTAGTCCACTTGCAGTTGGGGAGGGGAGATAGGGTCACAGTGTCCGTTGACCCTAACGTTTACACCAAAGACCAGTCCATATAGCTACCACGTATTATGGTGCCACAATGTCGGGACCGCGGCGTCTAAGACGACTGAGCCAACCAAAAATTCTCTATCATTAATGTTCCCTTCAAAGCACTATGAAGTGTTCTCAGGATTGGTTTTCACTCGAGTTACTGCAATCCTGTTAGATCCTTCAAGCGAAATATCCAAATGGGGGAGCAGACATGATTTAATTTTAATTAGATTGAACAGCCTCAGTCGTTATAGCCAAAAACAAAATTAGCTAAAATCCAGTTGCATTGTAAAGATGTGTTATCTTGCCGTCAGGTATTTGCGCATCCCTCTTCTGTCCATTTTGCATGTATCAGGCCAGTCTCGGCAAACTGATATATATATATATATGTGATTAATTGGAGCAATATACAGATTCAGATTCAGATTCATTTTATTGTATAAAACACCTCATCGAGGCCGTATACAAATTTAACGAGGAATACCAATAAACAGTCAAGATCAACATATTATACAAGATGTTTAGGCCTAATGTCCTAATCACAATGTGTCATGATGGGAGTTGTACAAGAGGTGGAACAAACTGACGTTTGGCGGCTTAAAAGCAACCATATGACTCAACCACAAGCTTTTCTCGACACCTCACATTCAGACCTCAGACCAGAGAATACGGTGGACTTAGCCTTAGTATCTCAGCCGCGCTGTTATTGCAGCTGTTCATGTGAAGAATATGAAGTATCCACACGGCCCCTATAACACCGGCTTAAGCGGATTTAGATACACTAGCTCGGGCACTGCGATGACAGATCAGCTAAAACAAATAACTCGTTAGATGTTAATGGATGAGCATCGAGGACGTCTGATGGCGTAAATGTCTCTCAGCATAGGGTAAACATGGTAAATGCAAGAATACCCTGAAAAACTAACCTGCAATGCCCGACGTCGTACGGCTTAAATTTCCCACCAAAATAATAAATCTACACATATTTGTCGACTGACATGTACAGGGGCGGGCCTCGGAGACTAACAGTCGTCCAGCAGCAGATACCTACCATATATATTGGAGCGATATGCAGAAAGGTGGGGAAAATTGACGACCTCTGGCCACCATATGACTCGGCTTCCCTCAGCACCTCACATTCAGACCCAAAAATGAGGTGGATTCTGGAACGTAGCCTAAGTATCTCGGCCGCGCTTTTATTGCAGATGTTCATGTGGAGACTAAGAAGTATCCTCACGGCCCCTATCCCATCTTAGTTTACCGAGATATCACACCATCCCAACACGGTCCCCATTTCGATTCTACCCATATTTCATTGCAAACAAGATTGAGCAAACAGACAATCTCCAGCAGTAAAGTCGTTTCTCATTTATTATAATTAATGTTTCCTCCCAATCCCTTGCTGTGATTGTATTAAAGTTACGTATACCCATGCAAAATTCATTATAATCCAAGTTTTCACAATATAACCTTGAGTGGACAGAGTCCTGAGGAATTCCAACTAAACCCGATTTTTGTGGGACACTCAGTCAGATTTTGTTTTTCTGTCTTATTTCAGGCCAGATTATTAGTTTGTCACCCACAAAATCATATTAATTTACTTCTGTACGACACTTAGATCAAATGAAACCTTTTGAAACACTATCCAGATATAAGCGTAACATTTTATAGAAATAAAGAAAGAAAAAAAACAGAACAAGGCGCGATAATCAGACACAAATAAAGGAAAAATACAATTTCTAGATTCATGACGTCATAGCGACGAAACTAAAGCACTGTTACCGGAAGTCTGATTTCTCTATCTTTCAGGTCGATATCCAAAAGCAATGCGTGGAGCATTTCAGTATGATAAACCGCGAACTAAAGAAAATATGGGAGGGTAATCTCCCCTACCCCCATTTGGATTAAATGATGTCATGGCCGGATAACATCAATATGAATCCATGCCGAGGTCAAACGGGACTTAGTAGAAAGACATATCTGGTCTAGAATTAAACGGGAGACATATATCTTTCAAGATAATATGTCAAATATCATCAACAAGAGCCCAAGGGGCTTCAATATACACCCGTATATCTGAAATTACATTGGTCCAAATTTCAAGGTTGTTTAATAGCCTCGATTCCAATTGGTAGCTAGCAATCCAGAGAAAGGTCTACGATTTTGTGTTTCTGAGAATGTAACGTATATCACATCTTATATTGAATGATAAACTAAAATGGGCTCAACTATTTGACCTTGAAACAAGAGCCGAGAGCTCATATCCCACACTGAAATTGACAAGTCAAACACAAGAAAATAGTAGTTTTCCTGCAAATTGATTTCTTTCAGGCGAGATAATTTTTCATGAAGGAAGAAGCAAGTGATGAAGTAAACCTTTGTTCTTGAGTTAATAAAAAGGCATGAAGTTCATAAAGGACCTCTCTCCCCGTTAAATTAGTAGATGTATGGTTTTTATTTCACAACAGTTTAACTAAATGTAGCTGTTTCAAATATGGGAGACAACTCCACAAGACAAAGGCCATACACGTGTAGGGAAGAGAAATCTGAATATTCCAACCTAACAGTCAGTTCAACTTGATTCAGTTTTAGGGAGGGGACTGTGACCTTGACCTTTGACAAATTGATCTCAAAATGTATGGCCCCTCTTTGCCATAATAGGGGGTGATAGACTCCATCATGGCCATGCCTGGAAGGATACAGATGTCGCATTGTGCGCCATACTGTGGCAGTAGTAATGTCATTCCCAATGTTTTTTGTTGTTTTTTTCGTTTAAGCCCTGGACATAACCACTGGGCATTTATTTATGCATTTGGCCACGATTTTACAATTTTGCCCTTACATTTCCCACGTGACCTGGGAGTAACAGGGCAGCATGTATTCAATTATTAAACAAAGAAACAATAAAAAAAATAAATTACACATATCACATGGAATTAAAATTTTGTTCACAATGTGGCATGTTGAACAGGTAGCAAAAGCGATGGATTTGATAAGTCATTTCAAGAATAGGCCAAAATCTGATCAATTATTGTATCCATGAACTTGTGTTTACCAGATCTCTTCAGAACACGCAGGGTAAATTTGATATCGTTCAGAAAATGGGTGAAATTCTGCTCATTCTCTCCCACTTTGCACTTATAAGTGAAGTCATTCCCAATGTTGTCATCACATGAATGTATTGGTTCCAACTTTTGTATATGAATGAACCAATCAAATCCTTCATATCGGGAATACAGAGTTGTCAAAAGGTGATAAAATACGAAGCTGCGCATCTGAAAACCCCCTCGAGTGTCAGCCATTCATAATGTATTCAATTTGAACTGTACTACTTCGAAGACGTCAGGAACACCAAGCAGTCAAGTGGCAAATTATCAAAAATTTAGCAATTTCTAGAAATGGCCCGAGGTTTCCATCGAATCAGAGAAACTGACAGTCATTACTTCTCTTGATGTATCGATGTATACCAAGTATCGTACTGAACAATATCAAAGGATATATAGATCATCAATGATTGCACATAAATAAAAAATGGCAATCAAGTTTTCCACCTAATCAGAGAAACTGGTTGTTATTAATTGTAAGTTTCTGATCAATGATTTATAGTTTCATTTGAAGCACTAAAATGGTACAAGATATAGATCATTAATGATTTTGCATGAATTGAAAATGGTTGCCAAGATTTCCACCCAAACAGAGAAACCAGTTCTGTCATTCATTGTAAGTCTCTTGATGCATCGATGATGTATACCAAATTTTACATCGAGCACAGTTGAACGGTATCAGAGATAGAGATCAATAATAATTTTGCACAAGTTAAAGATGGCTGCCCATCCTTCCCGCCTCACTCGGGGGGGGGGGGGGGAACTGATGTGGTTATTCTTTGCAAGTCTCTTGATACATCGATGCTGTATACCAAGTTTCATATAGAACACTAAATGGTAACAGAGATATACATCATTACAGATTTTGCATAATTAAAGATGGCTGCCATGATTTCCTCTCAATCAGAGAAACCAGTTCTGTCGTTCATTGTAATTCTCTTGATGCATCGAGCACTTGATTTGAACGGTATCAGAGATGGAGATCATTAATGATTTTGCATAAATTAAAGATTGCTGCCATCCATCCTTCCTGCCGGATTCAGAGGAACTGATTTGGTTATTCATTGCAAGTCTCTTGACACATCGATGCTGTATACCAAGTTTTGTATAGAACACTTAAATGGTATCAGAGATATACATCATTAAAGATTTTGCATAAATTAGAGATGGCCGCCAAGGTTTCCACCCAATCAGAGAAACTGGTGGTCATTCCTTCAAAGTTTCTTGATGTATCAATTATCTATACCAAGTTTCATACTGAACTGGGAAATGGTATCCGAGAAAACAAGATTAATGGTTTCGCATAAATTAAAGATGGCCGCCAAAGGTTCTGGGTCACGAGCATATGGATGTGCGGTTTAAGTTTGGTGTGCCCAAGATAAGTCTTTCTAAAGATGAGAAAGCTGTGACGATTTCGCATAAATTAAAGATGGCCACCAATCGGCTCCAGATTTGATAGGGTTCTAGGTCACGAGCATATGGATGTGGTCTGCAAGTTTGGTGTGCCCAGGGTAGGTCGTTCTAAAGATATCTTGGTAACGAGAAAGCTGTGATGGACAGACATACATGACAATGACAATAAAAAGGGACCGTATACTGTCCATCTGTTCTTGCTGTTCCAGTAAATGGTACATGATGGGAGGAAGACCCCTTTTTCTGCTTCAACCACCCGCGTACCATTTATTGTATCTCCATAATGACTGTATACCACCCACCACATATACCATATAACTGAAAAAAAAACCTACCCCGATCCTATGTACTTTTTTCAGGAAAAGCCCTTAGCTCCCTTGTGTCCAGTCCGTTTCAAACATTTCTTCAGGCAAAGTTACCTCTCTTCATTCCCTCTGGCATTCCCCGAGGTAAGGTGGGGCACATATCAACTTTAGAAAGAATCCATTCAGGTTTTCAAAATTTATTGTCCGCAAACAAAATTTTAACTTGGCCTCCAGGTGGCGCCACCTACAGGCGGTGAGATCTTGGGGGGTAATTCCATATACCAAATTTGTCCAAGTATTCAAAAGGACTAACCCCAATACATCAGAAAGCTCGGTCAGATGATGGGATATGGAAGACTCGTCCACTCAGCAATAACAAAGACAAATCTCAAAGCTGTTTTTAGATCATATATATTGCATGTTTATCAATTGCCTGTACAGTTAGTGACTAAAGTCAAACTTTACAAATCTTATTACCGGTACATTATGTGTACAAAGTGAGCAGGAAAGTCATTAATAGTTAAAACTACTACAAAGACCTGATCTGTGAAGATCACTAACACAGGATAGTAATGGTAACCTTGAATCTTTATATTATATATATACAACCTTATCTGCAAAATTAAGTTGTACACATAATTAAAAAAAAAACTAGGCCCATGGGCATATATAGAAAGGTGGTTCAGAACATAAATGCTGTTGCTTGATTGAGAGATGGGACAGATACCATCCATCGCAAGTGAACTTTTCTTTGCATAATCTAGATTTTATTGCACTGTACTTCCATTTGTAAATTAGTATTTCGTAATTTATGGCTCACAGGAAAAATAGTTTTTAACTGATTGTGATAACCGAGTATCGACTATCGATTGACTGGCTGCAATAGTGGAGATAGTAAAACTCAAAACAATAGCTGCTTCCGGAGTAACAGATTTCTTTCCCAGAGTTTCCGGAGTAACAGATTTCTTTCCCAGAGTTTCAATTCAAAATAGTATCTATTTGTTTGAAAACGCATGTACATGTTGCCTTCTGAACTGTATTTCTCTGAGCTGAGGTCAATCTTTGGAAGAGTGACCATAGCAGGCTTCCATACTTTAGTGCGTATTAATCTGATATCTTGGAAGGAAAACAATAACAGAGTATACTTTAATACAGGTAAGGGATCAAGTACATGCTAAGTGACTATATATAGGCCTACAAAGCCTGTCAACCACTGAAGGATAACTATTCTGGTCGGAGAAAGAATAAACGATTTGGAACTATTTTTATACGTGTACTTCGGACAACCCTAAAATCAGAAATTTTCTAGATCCCATAATAAAGGTGAGACAACTCACCTTTCTAAAAATGTACAAGAATGTTTACGGTCAGTCACTAGTATAACCCATTTTCTTTAATGTTTAAAGGCAAAATCTGAAGCTGAGAAAAAGATCTTCTAAGAAATCAGTTCTGAAAGCGATCGTAAACCCTCAAGTAAAGTTTCCATCAAATGAAAGACCATTGCGAACAGTGTCGGAAAATATTTATTGTAATTTTTTTACGATTTCATTACACAGAGTAAACTGCAAATAAAGCATGGTATTCTATGGTGGTCTGTTGCGATCGTATCTAGGTCTGGTGACATCACACAGATTTATTACACACATTTCAAACTTCGTTTAAATGCTTGATTTAAGCGTAAGGTGTGTATACTTTGAGCTTCAACACAGGCTCACTGTTCCAATGGGCATGTTTCACCAAAATCTGGAGATGGTAATTCATTAGTGTTAAGTCAATTTGAATCTTGCATTTAATTCCCCTGATTTTAGTGAAACATGCACATTGGAACAGTGAGTCTCTGTTAAAACTCAAAGTATACACACCTTAAAGCTTGAATCAAGCATTGGAAAGTGCATACACAGTTTGAAATATATGTATTATTAGTGTGAAGTCATCGCAACAGACCACCAAAGAATACCATGCTTTATTACCCCACAAGCAAATTCGTATTCAATATCTGGATTGTGATTGGTTAAAAGGTCGGGTCGTATAAACCCCGAGTGATGTCTTGCTACTCGGGGTACATAGAGAACAACTCACGTGCGATTGGAAACGACGCTCTCGCCTCGAAAGTTCAGCTGACCATATCTCAATATTTATGGAATAACTTTCGCTCACTCGTGAAAATTTAATGGAATAAAGTCATACTGCATTATTTTCACTGAAGTTTCCGACACATAACTCACCAAAAGGTGTCATTTGTTCCAAAAATATAGGTCGATTTCCGAACGAAAGCTGATCGAAAGGATTGTGTGTGGCGCGCCTTTCTCACAGTGCCGTAGCAAAATGCGGACAGTTTCGTAACCGAAATGGCTTGTTGGATTTGTCCGTTGTACCGTTGGTTATAAATGATAGATCTTTTTCAGTATTTTTACTATAAGATAAAAAGGCTTGAGGGGTGTATGAGTTTCAGGGAGGGTCGTAACTTTCCATACACCCGGGGGAAAACCTGAATAACTAATATTATTTGCAGTTTACTCTGTGTAATAAAATTGTAAAAAATTACAATAAATATTTTCCCAGACTGTTTGCAATGGTCTTTCAGTTGATGGAAACTTTACTTGAGGGTTTACGATCACTTGAAGCTTGCCTTCAAAATAATTAAGGCAAGGCACAATGTTCTTGTACATCAATAATTCTAATTATCAGTATTTTACTTTATCAAACTACATGTATACTAAAATTGCGAAGACGATTGCGTCACTCCGATGTCGATTTCAGTTCGCTTAGGTCTGGATTGCTTTAGCCCGAAGTGTCAAAGGCTGAAGACGGCATCTTCCGGATATTCTGTCACAGGATTTGATACTCAACGTAGAAGCTGTACAGTTTTGTTGTGTCTAAAGTTGCAAACTTGCAAGTTAATTTCGACTGTCGTGCTGATCTCTGATCGAGTGATGGGTTTTCAAACTGCCTCTCAGCCAATGAGAATCATAGAAACACACTATGAAATGAACATGTTATTAGAAGTTGGGAACTTCAGATAGGAGGTGCAAAGGTACATGTGATGTTCTGTTTCAGTCTAGGAATGTAATTTCACTGAAAGATATATTGGTAAACTATTATGAAATCCTCTGTAACTGTAATACAGGATACACTTAATAGAACTTGGATCTTCGATTGACAGTGAAAATTTTCTCAATTATCAATTTGGAGTCACCAGTCTGAGTTGAGTATGTATTCTCTTTCATCACTCACTCACTCACTCATATGATGTGTTACAATAGAATTACATGTACTATTTTAACTACATGTAGCACTGATTATAGGTGAAATGCAAACATTTCAGATTTTCCTTTTTACCCCTCAGCCCATAGGGCTGTGGGGTCTTGTCGTTGCCATGTACGTACGTCCGTCCGTCCTGGCGTCCGTCTGTCAACATGTTCTTGTCCGCTGAATATCTGCAGATCTATGAAGTCGGGCCTAACCAAACTTTGGTGAGAGCTTCCTGAATGTTGACTGATGAAATGATTAGATTTTTAGATGGCTATGATGATTTCATGATTCTTAATTAATTTTTTATTATTATTTATTGATGGCTCAGCTTTTGCACTGTTATCTATGCCCATCAACATGTTCTTGTCCATCGAATATCTGCAGATCTATCAAGTCGGGCCTGACCAAACTTTGGTGAGAGCTTCCTGAATGTTGACTGATGAAATGATTAGATTTTCAGATGGCTATGATGATTTCATGATTTTTAATTATTTTTTTTTAATTATTTATTGATGGCTTAGCTTTTGCACTGTTATCTATGCCCATCGGGAACCCTTGGTTGCATGTTTCATTGTGACTTTTGAAGGTTCCCTGATACAAGAAAGCCTGGTCCATTCAAGATTAGCATTGGATGGAACCCCCCAATTCCCATATATTCTGGGAGCTTACATAATGCTACACTTGTTCAACCTATGCACTACCCTCGGGAGGATTTCCCCACCCCTGGGGCACTTAATGTTAAAAGTTTTGGACTTTTTGCTATCCACAACTTCTCAGCCTCATGTGATATGTATGAGATGCAGTGTACATTGCTTTTTCACACACACATGCTGAATGACCTAAAATTTTTTTTTTTTCCTTTGAGTTTTGGGCGCCCATAAGTTTTCCGGAACTAAATTGACTCTAGATGCAGCCCTGATTCTACTTGACTAAAAAAAACAGGCTGAGGGGTCCATGCACCTTTTAGGTGCTTGCCTGCAATTCATGTTATGATCTTCATTGGTTTGGTAATGTTGGAATTATCAGCCTCTTTACTTTTTTTGTGTTTTTTTTGAAGTATTTTGTACAGTAGCTTTAGGTAAGTGCTGTTATCTCAGTTGTTAAGTATAAACTCTCAGTATAAAGTTGTTATCTCAAGCCCTGCCAGTTTCAGAAATGTTAGATGCTGGTTTGTGACATCACTTCATCCCACCTGGCTGGACATCAATAATTTTAATGTTCAGTCTTCGGGAGGCTGGTCTGACATGATGTCACAATCAAGGAAAGATAAGCGATGACTGAGGTACCAACTTTTTGAAAGCTTGAAGCAGATAAACTGTTTCACATTGAACCAAGTGAAGTAGATCGACTGATAATTTCTATCATTATTCAACTTATATAATAACAAGCACCCAAGGGGCTTCAATATACGCCCGTGTATCTGGAATTACATTGGTCCAAATTTTAAGGTTGTTTAACAGCCTTGATTCCAATTGGTAGCTAGCCTACAATTTTGTGCTTCTGAGAATGTAACATATATAACATCTTATATTGAATGATAAACTAAAACGAGCTTAACTCTTGGTAACTAGTTGAGCGTGAATCAAGAGCCGAGAGCTCCCATATCCCACACTGAACTCGACAATAGTCAAACACAAGAAAATAGTAGTTTTCCTGCAAATGGATTTCTTTCAGAAGAGAGAATTTTTCATGAAGGAAGAAGGAAGTAGACCTTTGTTCTTGAGTTAATAAACAGGTATTAAGTTCATACATGTCATAAAGGACCCCTCTCCCCGTTAAATTAGTAAATGTAGGGTTTTTATTTCACAACAATTTAACTAAATGTAGCTGTTTCAAATATGGGAGACAACTCCACAGGATGAATGCCATATACATGTAGGGGAGAGAACTCTGAATATTCCAACCAAACACATATGGTCAGCTAAACTTGATTCAGTTTTGAAGGACTGTGACCTTGACCTTGGACAAATTGATCTCAAAATGTATGGCTCCTCTCTGCCATGCGAGTAAGGTAAACCAGAGTTTGGTACCATTCCATACCTTGAAACTAGAGATATCGCATGGACAACAAATGTTAATGGATGAATGGACAGAACGCAACATCGCATTACACGACTTCGTCTTCGACAGGCATATGAAAATGAGACTTTTAATGATTTCTTGATTTTGGGATCACAGTGACCTTGACCTTTGACCCACATTTTGGTATGTAACACATGTCTCTCTAATGTATCTACTGGCAGAAAAAAAAAGTTCTTTTTTGATAATTTCCCGACTTTGGGATCAGTGACCTTGACCTTTGACCTTGACCTAAATTTTAGTACACGACACATCGTCTTCCCTCAATGTATCAATGGACAAAAAAACCCCAGATTTTTATGAATTTCATGATTTTTGGGGTCAGTGACCTCGACTTTCGTCCTTGACCTACATTTTGGTATGTGCTACATCATGTCCCCCTAATGTATCTACTGACACAAAAACAAAGTAATTTTCAAAGATTTCTTGATTCTGGAGTCACAGTGACCTGGACTATTGACCTAAATTTTGGAAGATGACAAATCGTCGCCCCGTAATTTCTTAATGGACACAAAAAATCATGATTTTTAACAATTTCATGATTTTGGGGTCACAGTGACCTTGACCTTTGACCAGGTCACTTGACCTACATTTGGTATGTGACACATCGTGTCCCCCTAATGTATCTTCCGACACAAAAACATGTTATTTTTAATAATTTCCTGATTTTGGGGTAACAGTGATCTTTGATCTTGACCTAATTTTTGGAATGCAACACTTCATTTCGCCCTATTGAATCCACTTACAAAAAATTAGTAATTTTTATGATTTCCTGATTTTTAGGCAACACTGACCTTTGACCTTGATTCTGGGGTCACAGTGACCTTGACTATTGACCTGGATCTAAATTTCGGTACATGATGAAACAGTTCCCCGTAATTTTTCAATGGACTCAAAAAATCAACTTAATTTAACTTTTTAACAATTTCACCATTTTGGGGTCACAGTGACCTTGACCTTTGACCTTGACCTACATTTTGGTAGGTGACACATCATGTCCCCCTATTGTATCTACTGACACACAAAGTTTTTTATTTTTAATAATTTCCTGATTTTGGGGTCACAGTTTCCTTTGACCTTGACCTATTTTTGGGTATGCGACGCTTCATTTTCCCCTACCGAATCCACTCACAAAAAATTTGAAATTTTTAATGATTTCCTGATTTTTCTGTCACACTGACCTTTGACCTCTGTCCTCGACCTACATTTGGTATGCAAGACATCATTCCTCCTAGAGCATCCACTCACCAAAAATTAGAACTGTAGATAGAAAACTGTCAATGATAAATGATTTCCTGATTTTAGGCAACAGTGACCTTTGACCTCGGACCTCGACCTCAATTTTGGTGCACGACACATCGTCTCCACCTAGTGTATTCTCTCATGAAAAATTGCAACTGTGGATAGAAAACGTTCAAAGATATAGACCGGACACGAACACTTCAGTGATTTCCTGTTTTTTAGGCCAGTGACCTTTGACCTCGACCTTCATTTTGGTACGCGACACATCGTCTCCCCGTAGGGTATCCACTCACCAAAAATTAGAACTGTAGATAGAAAATTGTCCCAGATATAGACCGAACATGAGGGACGGACAGACGGACAGACAGACAGACGGAAGGAAACCGCCATCACATAATAGGAGAATCTAAAAACCTTTGTAGTCCACCTTTCAAGTTTACTGACTGGCCAGAGATGTGTACTGTACCTTTCTAAACTTTATCGTCATAAAATGATCAGACTGGTCTACATACTTTAAAACATAATCAGCCTTATAAATCAGGCTAAAGCAGCCTAGTTTCTATATTTGATGACTGTGCAGTATAAACAATGAATGCAAGAATATCATATCATAGAAATTTGAAATTCTGTCTGTCTCGATGGGCTTGAAAATGAAATGATCAAGTAATATTTAGGTATAGATCCAATCATAAACCTGATCATTGTTAGCACAATATTGAATGCAAATTTTCAGCTGGGTTTGGAGATTTACAGCTGAGATATAGTTTAACAGTTCGAGAAGCAGTTAATCTTCAACTTACAGAAGTAACTAGAACAGAATGTGTCCACAGGAAAATATGCCCCACCCTCCATCACACATGTATGTGCAGTATGAACTGTACCACTGAGCCAGACAGCTAAATCAGTCCAAGCTACAGGTACATGTTTATCAAAATACAGATTGCTTCTTTATAAAGCTTGATTTCAGTCAAATCAATACTATTAAAGGGGCTGTCCGAGGTTGCGTACATGTACATCTGTCCGAGGCTGCATGTGCGTCACTGGGTAGTGATATTATCTTAGAAATGGTGCCCTGTGAGACTAGAGGATGAAACCGTAGGAGAGAGACTGTGTTAGGGATAAAGGTGCAGGGAGACAGGTAATGAGCAATTATGACTCAAAACAGAGTGACTGACTCGTACTGCACATCCTATACATCAAAGACAATCTACTGTGTTTTTCAAAAAATTAAGTGCAGTCTAATTATCTTGAATAAACAAAGGGTGTTTTCCAATATCGGCAATGCCTATCCAATTACGGGTACCACTGCCAGAAAATAACGGGAAGCTTGCATCAGCAATGCCTCATGTGAGCGTACGTTCAAACTGCCATTCTTGAAATCGAAAGAATATTTTCCGAAAATGTGATAAAGCTGAATCAGAATGTTATATTTCTCTATCTAGAAGTTCAAGAAGGTATGCCTTCTGCTCTGAAAAACCTCTCATGGAACCATGGTAACACTATTCACTTACATCCTCTATGGTATTTTGCATTGCCAGCATCGCTGAGACACTGAATGTTTCAATATGTTTGCCCGAACAATGCTCGATAATGGAAAGCGCAGTTAATTTCTTCAGCAGATAGCCAATTTTGCTTTTAAATTTTTTTAAAAAAATCTTTAGTTGTAACAGCTTTCAATCTCTCGCATTATAACATATTACGTAACTGTAGACTTCATGTAATCCACTAAATCTCATGTTATACATCAATAACCATCACTTTTACAGGTGGGATAAGGCAGCTGCCCTGCCTGAATCCTACTTTGGCAATCTGAAAATAAACTGATCGCCTTCTTAAAGAAAAGATAATACAGCAGAATCTATATGTCCGTTCATTAAACTTGGTTTTAATTACTAGGCCGAGGGAACTTATTATCTTCAATACAGTTTTTACAGAATGACTGTATGTGTGAAGTAAACATGGAATAAATCGGATGTAGTCCTTCAAGAGATATCCTGGTAACAATTAAGACAGACAGATAGATGACAATACCCCCTCTGTTAAAACTTAGCAAAGGGGTCAAAATGAGACTGGATGACATGAGAGTGCCTTGATCCCCCAGCATGTCAAACAATACTGTGTTTAAGGCATTGAATGGAGAATCACAAATCTCATTTACTGAGCTGGACTTTCTAGTAACTTATTTACAGGTTTCGAGATACCCCATACAGGTATCAAGCTGGCACACTAACATGATATTTACATGGTCCATATGGGCCTAAACTAGAATTTCCCCGACATGATATATTAGTAGTAGAACCGGTGAGATGGCTGTGTGATCAGTTAAAACTTTGTAGAGAATCCTGCAATGAAGAGTCAATATCACAAACACTGAAATGTTTGACAACTGGTAATTCCCCTAATAATTCAATCACAGGAAGTTCATGGTTCAACTCTGTTATTCAATGACAGGAAGTTCATGGTTCAACTCTGTTATTCAATGACAGGAAGTTCATGGTTCAACTCTGTTATTCAATGACAGGAAGTTCATGGTTCAACTCTGTTATTCAAACATAGAGAAAAAGTAGCATTCCCATTCTTCATTCAAATTGAAGAAAAGTCATATAATGACAAAAACCGACACTTTGTAGCTGGTGCCATGAAGAATATTGCCAGATATAAGCCACTTTTGCTGCACTTCCTGTGATCGAATTATTAGGGGAATTACTGTACACAAATGCACAAGACGACATTACACTTCCATGGTTAAAACATAATAAGCATCAAATGACTATATGTTCAGTATAAATTATAGCATCATATACACAGATTTCTACACATTTACACGTAAATGTACATGAGCAAGAAATCCTTATGTTTGATATGCTCGTCACTGGGAATCTTAGTGTATCACCTAAAAACAAAATCACACAGCAATTGCATTGATGAATGGATTTAACAAACATTAATGTAATTAATGAATCTTAATGAATCTCCCTTGGTGGATTCAACTGGTTTTTTAAAATATTTCTTAACTACAGTAAATTACAGTCAATTTGGTTGTATTATTCCATACACATACTAAACGTAGTATCAAAATAGGAAATCACTCATATACTACTACTATCAACAGTGTAGACTATTTACAAATCATATATACAAAGGTGAATTAAAGGGTTGGTCAAATGATTATAAATCTAAAATGGTAAAACAAAATATTTTTAAATCACATGGATGAAACACTGAACATCTGATAAGTTAACACAAATCGTATCACATGGAATACTGACCTCCACTTGAAGAAGTGCACCAGTCCACCAACAAGTCAAAGTACAATATAGAAGACTCCATGCATCCACATGGGGGTGACCTGCTCACCTTCAATATCATATTGAAGATCACCACTGACTGAAATGCTGTTGTGTCTGCGTGAAAAGCTCTCAGATCGGCAAAACTATAAGTTTAATTCTTTGTCACATCCTATATTACTGAGATGGGAGGCAGAGTCCACTTTGGAACACAGGTATGGCAAGTGTTTTAAATGTATTTTGTATGTACAGTCACGACCTGTTAAAGACACGGTTGAACTAAAAGCACCAAGAAGCCATAGCATAGGGCTTGAAAGAAAACTCCAACAAAAAGGAAGTTTGATTTAATTGTCTAAAATCCTAAAAGTAAAAAGTCATCATCTTTTCTTGATGTCTGGTGTTGAATATACAGACACGAAGGAATCAGTGCTTCCTGTACCAAGCTTGACCTGTAAATATATAAACAATGTATTACTCAGAATCCTGCAGGTGATGTCAGATTTGAAATAGACTTCTCAATAATCCTTCTAACATGTGATAACTTAGCAATACAGACAGAACCCATAATTAATACAAACAAACAGCAGCCGTAATCTCAAGTATAGGTCTGGTTTGAGAACAGTTGGAGGTCTGATAATTTGACCCACTTTTGCAGACCCGGTCAATATCAATCAAACTGAATAGGATCATCCTGTATTGGGACCATATGCTTGTATGGTGTTAATTTGGTGATCCCACTCATACAAAAGGTACCAGTACCTAGGTTTTATTTTTAACTCACTTCGGCCCATCCATGACCTGAATTCATGTGTTTTGTCAAGAGGTCATACTAGTCATAATGCTTAAAGAGACATCAGAGCTCTGCCATTGAACTTACTTCTACAAGGTGACCTTGACCTGATGACCTCATGAACCCTATGCTAGAATTAGGACTGAATAAACTACCCATTCAAATGGAGAAACAGAGTCATTCTACTCCATATCATACAACCTTGTCTGGGCAACCACGTTAATACCCTGTTACCTTGTATGGATGAAAAGCCATGCAGCTGATTGGGCCAATCCTTTGTCCCATAAATCCTTCATGGTATTTGATTGTACTCAGGGAGTCGCCTGATTGGTTGAATACTGTGACATACTGGTTCATGGAGCCACTGAAAACAGGATCATTTGAATTTAGAATCAATGGTAACATTTTAATACTTTTTCAAATATAAAATACAATTCCTGAAATTTTATTTGGACATAAAATACTTGAAAAACAACCCGTGTCATTGACATTTTCATCAAAACTGCCAAACATGAAGACTCTAACCAATCATGTGTTTCGATAGAACTCTTCATTACAGCAACACAGACTTCCATATAACTACATGTATGGCGTTATACATTGCCAAGTCATAAAACCACAGTTCCTTGTCAGAAGTGTTTCTGTATAGTCTATTGGTGGACCTCCATGTCAGGCCACACCCACACTGATGTGTGCTATCCAGGGAATATTTGTTACACAGTGTAGGTTTTCTTACTCTGAGAGGGTAGACTCTTACCAGGATAAGACGTCAGCGTATTGGTGGACTTCCATGGCAGTGACCCCCTGCTGGAACGGTAACGTTTTAACTGACTCTGTGAATCGTGGGTCCCAGAACCTCACATCGCCGCCCACACTGAAACAGATATGATGGTTAAACACTACAGGGGAAACCAGAGCTTGAATGCAAAATAAATCTACCTAGAGCCACATATGAACTGAGGGCTATTCCAGCAAAAAGTGTGTGGGGGCCTTTGACGGCACTTTAAAAACGTGTCTGTAGGTGGTTGTACAAAAAATAAAATGCTCCCTGTAGGTACTTGTTGTCTCACTTGACTCCTTCCGATAGGTCCTTGGTGTTTTTAGATGTTCATTAATTTGTGTCGGTTGTGCATTCTTGTGGAATAAAAAAATAATGTCGGTTGGCTCGCCGTGTGGTGAAAATATATCGAGGAATTTTGCGAGTTTGACACGGCAAATGTGCCGTTTGGAACTGCAAAACACGGTCATTTTATCGCGTGAAGTTCGGAAATCTATAAACCTTGTTCCCATTGCCGTACCCTGCGGATCCTCTTACATTTCGGAGTTCGTAACATGACCATGGACATGGCGAAGGCGGGCTTTGGGAATGCGGTGTACGAGCTTTGACGAACTAACAAGGGAGATAAATCGGGTAGCATTCGGCTTTTTCCGTGAACGAGGTCAGGTTGACATGACTGGTACCACATTTGTCGAACTCTGAAAACACGTGGTATCGGAAGTAAACACGCTTGTCGGGCCGTCGTGTGACAGACAGAATGCAGAGACGACCGCGACAATATGTGCAAATTGTATTGTAGACCTAATTCTTCTTGTATGAGAGCATGAACGATGTTGAGTGGAGATTTTGTTGTTTTTCTGACAGCCGAACGTAACAACAACAACACCAACTGCAGGTTACAACTCCGGGGAAAAGTCCTCATGATAATATTAGGCCAACCACTGGCAGGCAGGTTTCGTCAGGCAAAACAAAGGCAATCGTTAGGATATCGATATTCCTGTATATTGCAAAAAGAAACAAATGTGAAATCCAAACAATATAACAGGTTGGGTTTAATAGCTCATATGGGCTACTATTACTGTACCATGCCTAAGTTGGTTACATTATCTCATTTGGGGTATAGTACTGAACACCCTAAAGTTATGCCATTCTGTTTGTCCGAAAAAAATGAATTGTAATTGTCACAAGGTAACAATGGCTGAAGTATTAATAGCAGAGCTTTGGATTTTATTTTGCTACTAATGAGTAACTCTAGTCGGAATATCAAACTTCACAATAGCAGTATGTAAATTATATAGGTGTTAGTGTTTATCTTTCATTAGTGAATGTCTAGTCAGATGTTGATAATTGTTCATATACGTGATACCAAAGAAACTTGAATTTCAACCCTGTGGTGTTCGCTTAATTTCTGTGTTTAGACCCTCTAATAATTTAACCACAGGTACTCTTCTAATCTGCAACAATTCTCTTTAAATATTAACTATTTTTCAACTCTGAACTCTTTCTTTCATTGTAATCAGCAGCAGAGGGGGAGCTAGGGCAAAGTGTGAACCCCCCCCCCCTGCTGCTTAATCAGTTAATTCTGGGCAGCTGTCCCTAAATATATGCCTTTTGTCCTGCAGATGTCACCTGCACTAGTTCTTGTGGTTGAATTATTGAAATGTAAAAATTATGTGCACAGCATATCTGTGAAGAAACTAGACAAATTATGTTCCTAAAATATTTCTTCTTAGTCCTTCGTGTGGTTCTTATCATTAAGTCATTATCATTAAGTAACGCGGATACAGAAGTATTCTTAAAGCATGTCTGCTGAAGAAAAATGCCATCCACTGCAAAGTATACATATAATAATAATATTCTTTATTTCATGAGGAAATCATGCCTGGTGGAAAAGCACACTTGTGATCCTGAAAAAGAGAAAGAAACATGTATTAAAAGTATCAAATTAATATGAAATTAAATAATTGTTGGTGGGTGGGTGGTTTGGAAAGTCAGTGAATATATACGGTGGGTGCTTGGTGAAAATTTTTGTGGCGTTTTTTAGAAAATTAATCATTGTTGGGAGGTTGTTGGTAAATTTCATAAAGGCGTCCGGTAGGTTCTGGGGGTATAAATAAAATCATGTCAGTAGGTGGTGGGTGTTTTTTGGAAGTGCCTTCAAACCCCCCCACACACTTTTTACTGGAATAGCCCTGAGTAGATAACTCACATGTGTATCACTGTAATCACATAATTCCTATATCTTGGCAAACCAGGTACTTTTAACATTGCCTCTTATAAAAGAAACCCCCATAACAACCCACAGACATTTCTCTGAATTGGTCAAACAAAGTTGTCTCATGGAATACCGCAAGGGAGCTGGCAAAAAAAAACCCCACTATCATAGCATTTTCACTCCCAGGTGGCTTGGTGGCCATTTAACACACTTTTTTGCTGTTTTTATATTGGAACTCTCCATATATTAAGGGAGAAATAGTGGTCTCATAGGGCCAGGCTGCATAGGAAGCATGAAAACACTTTCCCATTGTTCATAATTATGAAACTATTATGCTATAGTTCATGCAGGAAGAGTAAGACACACTGATCCAAATACAGTACATTACAGCCACAGAATTCAAACCAGTTAACACAGGATCATACATTTTATATCTCAGACTGGTATTCTGTCCTACCAAAACATCTGTGTATGGGGACTAAATTAATCTCTTCCAGCAGAAGAGTACCAATTTCTTTGGCGTTACGCCTTAACCCAAATCATATTACATTTACTTATTTTGACCTCTTTTTGTTAGTTTCTCACCAAAATAGATCAGATTATGAATGTTTCAACGAGCTCTAAATCATTGAACAGTTCTAATTAGCAATATAATAATCTTGTGCCTGGTTTCATTTGCACAACATACAATAGATAGTGCGCCTCTAGGGGTACTCGCTTGCTCTTGGAGGTATAAAAGGCTCCACTCAGAGTATCTGTCTGTCTGTCTGTGCTTTGTGGTTCATGGATAATCTCTCAAACTATTATTTTAAGATAAACTATATTTCACAGGACATTAGGGACGTTGGTGGTGACATCCACACAAGAATCATACTAATATAAACCATAGTTTCATCATTTAAAGTGTGAAACTTACTGCTCCTCAAAATCTGTAGGCCTACACGCATGTTTTAGGTGAAAGTTTGACAAAATTCAACTAAGAAGTGGTAAATTGTTTTTATTTTAGCTGATTAGACTACCGAGCCAATCTGGAGTGCATCTAGAGGGATAAACATGCAGCAAATTACAATTAAATAGATATACATGATATCGGAAATCGATGTACAACAGCACAGAATATTTTTCTACACCTGGTCCAGTACTAACAATCACACACTTTGGATTGGCATCTTGATGTGTTCTATGGTTATTGGGTTGTTCCGTGTGATAAAAAAAACACAGGAAGGAAGCAATCAGAGATTGCTTGATTGTATGCCCCCCCTTCCACTTTAGTCCGACACTGCCACGCCATTGTGCTGTTCTGGTCGGTGGAGGCCTAGTTTGGATAATTATAAAAATTCTGTTTCTGTCACTTTTTTTTGCCATGCCTCGCATAATACATATTCCAAGTATCAAGTTGATCGACCAACAAGTGATAATACAATGTTTTGATGCAAGATGGTCGCCGGGGCTTTCGCCAAATCCAAAAATGTGACCTGGTTACGAGACCTACATTCCTTGGAGTATATTATGGTGAAATTATGAAGAGATCAGTGAACTTTGAATTTTGCTCCCAATTCGCCCCTTTTGGGGCAATTTCATACTTCAGAACCTGTGTGGTCTGCTTTGGAATGTAGAATAACATATATATAGTCACTTTCCCCATCGAGATTTGTTAATTGGAAATAGGATGATTTTAATTGGTCGATCAAGGTCTAATTTGCATAAATATCACAACTCTGCTTCAGTCAATTTCTTCACCTTGATTTAATTGTGTAATGTATATCCCAAGTATTAATCCAACCTGGACAAATATATATATCCCATTCACAAAGGTTTGAGGAACAAAGGGCCATAACTCTTGAAAATATAACCAAAACGCAGAGAAACTTCACGCTGCACAACCATGGGGCATTAACATATTATGCAAATTTCACACTTGTCCATACAATATTAACCGAGATCCAGCCTGGACAAGTCCCAATTCACCAAGATTTCAAGAACAAAGGGCCATAACTCTTGAAAATATATGTGAAACGCGAAGAAGTGAGTGAGTGAGTAGGATTTAACGTCGTTTTCAACATTGTTTCAGTCATATCACGACGGTGCCTACATGTGCCAGAACACGAGAGTGTCCACAGTTCCTATTATTCTGGACACTGAAACGCGAAGAAACTTCATGCTGCACAAATACGGGGCACTGACCACATATCATGCAAATTTCATAATTGTCCATACAATATTATTCCAGCCCCGGCAAGTCCCAATTCATGGAGATTTCAGGAACAAAGGGCTATAACTCTTGAAAATATAAGCGAAACATGGAGAAACTTTACGCTGCACAACTATGGGGCACTGACCACATATCATGCAAATTTCATACTTGGCCATACAATATTAACCAAGGCAAGTCCCATTTTACGGAGATTCTTCAAGAATGAAGGGCCATAACTCTTGAAAATATAAGAACAATGCAGAGAGACTTCACGCTGCACAACTACAGGGCACTGATCAAATCTCAAGCACATATCATAATTCTCTAGTTAGAGGAGGGGGGGGGGGGCATAATTAAAGGGAAATAAAGATATGTACGCCACAGAAAACGAATTCAGAGCGGAATTCTCTATTTTAACTCTGAGATAATCCTTCTATACTCTAAGAGTGGAGAGTATCTCTTAGATAGACACTATCGATTGTATGCCGTGATTTGGTCTTGATTCCGATCTGACAATACATGACAGTCCATCAGATCAGTATTAACAGGTTTACATTTACCTAGCACTAATGATCTTCCCCTCCAACATCTTCTGAAGGTGGACCTTCACAACCCAGCCATTATGTTCCCTAAGTGTCATCACTCGGCTGGAAAACAATAAATTCATAGTAAATTGGAAAATTATCACAAGCTTCACCATTTCATTTAGACTAACCACTGTTTCCAGTGGCATTTACATTGTTTACTTGTGGGTTATGCAGTCTGAAAACAGTCATTCACACCCTTCTTACAGACACAGCAATAAATATTTCAGGCCATGCAGGATTTTTTATTTCTGAACAATTCTGTTATAGTGGCCATGCATTAAGAGGTTTGTACATTTTCAGATGAGTTATTCAACATGATACAGTGTGAGGGCAATCTCACTGTTTTACAACATAGTTTCCTTAAAGTTGTAGGAAGCGGAAACATTCAAATAATACTACTCAAGTTGAACAATATTTTCCTGGTTAGATAGGACTAAATCTCACCACTCTGAGGGAGCCAATCGTCTATCAAATAACCTAACTGTACCATCACCACATCCAGCTATGAGGAGGGACTTCCCCAGGGAGTCACATGCCAATGTCGTCACACAACTGTCTGCTCCTGTTGGGATATCCTGTCAAATAATAGGAAAAATTAGTGCAAGCCTACATACAATCACAGACCCAGGTTATATAACGGAGTGGCAATTTTCAAATAAATAAAAAAAATACAAATTTAGAAGACCTAATATCACATTAAAATCTGTTCTGCTATGTTTGTCTAGTAGAAATCTGGATGCCAACAACCTATAATTTGTATGTACACTTGTAAAATTGATTCAAGCTAGCCTAGATAGGATATGCTACTATGGTAGGCTCAACTATACTTGATGGTTTGGAGATTGCTAATTGACACAGACATAAATTAATGGACTTTCCCCTGATATCAATTTTTGAACAAAAGATACATCTGGCATAAATTTCTGGGTAGTTCATTTTGATTTCAGTGTATACTTCGCTATACAGGATATTTTAACTTGTGATAACGGATATATCTTCGACCTAAAGTTGCTAAAGTATAATTAATGTAAGAACAATGATCCTTAGTAGGATAAGTTGATATCACTTGTTTAAAATATCCCTTTCTGTTGAGGCATAAGATGAAATTACAATGTACATCCCAGAAGTATATGCTAGAAGCTATACAGGGTGAGTGAGTGAATATGATTTAACGTCACTTTCAACTATATTTCAGTCATATCACGACGTTGGGTCCTATTCCTTTTCACACCCGGGAACCACACGGGTGGGGTCCTATTCCTTTTCACACCTGGGAACTCCACAGGTGCCTCAGTTAGTTGCCTCTTACGACAAGCTCTCTGAGGAGCTGGGGCTTATTCTTACCATGACCTGCATTGTGCACAACGACATCCCAACTCAATCTCCGGCAGCCCCACAGGAAGCTATACAGCCAATCAAGTGTCAGTGCACAGAGTGGATTTTTTGTCAAAAATTTCTATCAGAAAGCAGCACACTCTCGATGCCATACCTGCACTTTCATTTCCTTCTGTGTGTCCCAGACTCGTATTATCCTCACATCCCCAGATGCCAGGAGAGTGCCAGTCATTTGTTCCCAGTCAGTCACCATTCCAGCACCTGGGGTACAAGAAAACTGCAGGTTAAATTATCCGCTATGACCTCACCTAGCAGTTCAATGCATACACCAAGATTAACCAAGGGAACTTTATCAAAGACACGAGGTTAATGACAACATTTCTATTTGCATTGTATCAGAGAAACAATTCAATGGGGTACCATTAAAATGCATGTTCAAAGTTATACTCACTATTGTTCAATACTGACAACCTCCATCACCTGTAAACATCCTATCTATGTAATATAGTGACACCCTTGTTCTTCTTACATAACCCGTAAGATGAACATCATTAAATTTGACATAAAATAAACAAGTTTTCAAAGAAAGTTATAACCAAAAATCTATGTAAAAGTGAGATAGTCAAAACCCCTCTGCTTCCCCCAAGTAATTGAGATGCATGCTGGGAATATGCGGCACATTTATTGGTATTTACTAATGGTCCAGAATCGACTTTTTATACAATATTATTGAGCAGGAATTGAAGCATAATACAACCTTGTATTTAGAGCTGTGGCATAAATTGTGCTCAGCAGCAGGTGCCGAAGATTCACAGAATGGGATCTGTGTTATGCGCTGTAACATGTCATTATGCCTAAATATTTATTTGATCTCATATAGATGGGCAAACAAGGCTGAATCTGAAGCATAACCATCCTGGGGTAGCTCACTACTGTTAAAATCATACTCAATGTTCTGCAGATATTGTGGTGAAGGGCAATAATGTATCACAAAGTCAGATACTGATTATGCCCCAAAGGGGCACAACTGTGCAACATATGAGTCAAAGCAGCTTATTTTAGGTGTCTAGACTTCAACTACATAAATAAGTTGTCAAGATTTGGAACATGTAGCTGTGCTTAACATGGTTCCTTATAGATACTGGTAAGATACAAAAATAAACATGACAAGTTTCCAATAGGCTTCAATACTGAAACTTGATAACTGGATTGACAAAATTTAGTAGCTGTACCATATATCATAAACTTAGAGATTTATTACATTCCCCAAGGGAGGTAACTCCATAAAATATGACAAGGCGACCCATTTTCAATAGACTCTTAGAATGTAACTGTTCCAATCACAGTTGCAGATATTGCCACAACGGGAAAGAATATATCACATATTCAAAGATGATCACATCTAAAAAAGGGGCATAACTCTGCAATATCTTTGATAGTTTTCCAGACAACAACCAGATGAATAAGTCAACAAAATCTGGTAGATGTATCAACACTGTTGTGCAGCAATTGCATTTTAACAGATGGACAGACGGTCATACATGGTGATGACAATACTTCACAATTGGACCAGGGGTACAGAAAAACATGTCCAATTTAATGATCCAGTACATTCCTCAACATATAGGCAACAATTTAAATCTTTTTTTTTTGCAAAAAATGAATTTGGACATAAGTGAGAATAACATTTGGTGCTTTAATGAAGTCACTAATCTGTCAGAATATTATATCCTAGATTGTAAGGAATATCAAATTTCATCGAGACTGGATCTGCTGAGAAATGTACAATCTACATTAACAGTCCTACTGCCATACAAGATCTGTTGGTGAAGTGAGCATAGTGTATCATACTGACCTCTTGATAAAGGTAACATATCAGACAAGGCCTGGAAGGATGTGACTAACACTTTATCCTCTCCCGTCTCACTGTGATAGTTCCTCCAGATTCTCACTGAGCCATCATCTTAAATATACACACAAACCACAGGCTAAATTCTCATGCATATGGTAGACAACCATCTAAAAATGAAACTATGATGGATGTTTGCTTTAATTGAACCAATAGTTTCATTCTGATAATACTTGGAACCTCACAGTCTGTTACATAGCGAGGGAAGGCTTGACATTTTGGCTCAATCAAAACACAATAATGTTGAATTTCATATAAACACAATTTATGCATTTTATATTTATTAGACAAGAATTTGTTACATGAACCAATGGTCAACTATTTCCTCTCAAAAAGCTAAGATAAATGGAGTGTGACATAATCTGAGAGGAGACATCTGGCTGTCATTAAATTCACATTTGTAGTCAAATTTAACAGTTAAGATAAACAACTGATGACACAGGAGTAGTTATCAACGAATCCAGGTCACTTCTGATGTATGATATGTGATCTTACCCGCCCCACACATGAGTAATGTGACATCATGAGGATTGATGAAGTCCATACATGTGATCTTGGTGTGCTTAGGGTTCTCATTGGATAGATAACCAACACACGTCCCCTGTTCCCAGTCCCATAAACTGTCAACAAAATAGGTCTGCATTTAATACCAGATGTCACAATATAATTAAACATGTACAAATATATAGCAAACTGTATAAAGATACAAGAGATATATGACCATGCCAAAAAAAATAAATGAACTAGTAATCTGTAATATTAGATTAGATTAGCTAGACGGCACGGACAGTTGTCAAATCACCTGCACAGCTGCACTCTTACACAATCTCTAAACACGAGAGGCGAGATGCGGAGTCGACATGCAGGGGATCATGCGCGAGACTAATTATGTACTCTATTTCGGCCATGTTGAACGCTGGACTGATGCCATCTAAGATAGGACAAATAACATTGCGGTGGGGGGGGGGGTGGCTCCGCGGCCCCTGGACCATACAGATGTAAATATACACAATTTGTCAGTCCTTGTATGGATGAAATTGCAACCTGAACCAGAACATATCAAACTCGTCTGAAATGGAGATATAAGTGAGCCATTGAAGCAATTATACTTCCTATAAACTATTAAAGGCACAACATCCTATAGGGCATCAAATACACCATGAACATCATTCCTTGTTGTAAATCCTATTTCCATCTATATCTATCTATAGAAATACATTCATATTTACCTGACCCCTTCCTTATCAGCCACGGCTAAGTGTGGGTCATATGGGTGGAATCTCAATACAGACGGAGGACCCCGATTACGATTCACAAATATCTGGTCATCTAGTCGGTTAAAACCTGGAGAATAGTCAAGGCTCAAATTAGATGGTCATCTCAAGACAAACACTATATAAGTTCTGTTACTCATTCACCTATATGTGTGCAACACTCTGCTCTCAAAACAAAGATTCAGGGTTATCAATATTAACATTCATTCAGAGAAGGATGCGGCATAGATGCTAACTAAACATACATTGTGTTCTTCACATTGTACTGGATCACCAATGAATGGATCATGTGACTATAGCTAGTCAAGACGTGAATGGTAGATTTGAAAAGAAATGATGACAACACAGACTATATGACTAGAACTTGTGACATGTATAATGTCAAACTGATAATTTGCGATTTTATATTTTAATGATTTATAATTTACATGATAGACAGTACATTTGACATCAATTTAGGATCCGTAGTGTATAATTTGCCAATCAATGATTCATATGTCCACACTAGTGGTTTGGTTTTGCGTAATGCTTACAAGGCAATTCTGAGGTGTCACATTTGGAGATTTATAGGACATTCATTCTAAGACTTTCAGAGCAAATCAGACCACATCGTAGATTTCTCTTGGCACTTCCAAATGTCCGATTTAGGTATGAATTAGTCCCAACTCTTCCAACTTCTAACTTTCCAAGATAACAGAGACTCCAGAGGTTTACCTGCTCGTAGCTGTTCTTCGCGAGCCTCCACACGTAGTGATTCATTCCTCAAGTAAAGAAACTCTCGTTCATGGTGTAACACACTCTCAGGGTCTTTATCAGAGACCACACGTTTTACTGGTTGTGCGAACTGTCTACAGCACCAGTGGAAGAAATCTGTGCCAATATGTTTGACCCGTTTAGGGCTGGGACATTCTTCTTCTCGTTCATCGATCTGTTGTGTAATTATATAATAAACACTCATCATAATTCAACCTGCTTGCAACAAAGAATGACCACAGGATAGAAGCACCAAGCCAAATATGTCTCGGGCAAAACTCTCTATAATATTGTATTCTCATGAGTATTTTTAGGCTAAGAAATTTCAACATTTCTATATATTTTCATTTTTACCATCCAGTTCTAGCAACGAACCCAGATTAAACACATTGCTTTGCCTTCTGCGTTCAACAGTGTTAAGCCTGTTAATATGTAGACGACGGGCAGAAATTCACAGAAGTTATGTTTATGGTGATGCAATACAAGAGAGTAGCCATGAATCACAAAATGCACACAAATTTAGAAACATACATGTAGTTTAAAAATAAACATTTGGTACTAACTCATCTGACAGTCAAGCTTAACAGAGGCACCAGGCTTTTAAAATTGATTCAAATGATCCATGATAGTTTACATACAAACATCTACTATCTCTTGTACATCCTGAGACAGCAAACACAATGGCAACAGGCATAATATGAAACCATATTGAGGAATTAGGGCAAAGATGAACTTCTCAGGCTGAATATAGTACACCACTTACCGGTAAATTGACTAGATTTGGACCTTTATCAAACAGCTTTCTTGACCGTGAGAACTGAGCCGAGTAAGGCACTGCTGCATTAGCATTACCTCCCTTGGTAGGTGATTGTGCTATGGGGGCAGCACTAGTCTCCTGAACATTGGATGGACCATTGTGAGGTGGACTTCTACCAAGAGAACGAGGAAATATAAGAAATTCAAATGGTGAGAAGAGGTAAACAGTATGTGTAGAATGAACTTGCTCAAAAATTCTTACTGCAATGCTTGGGATGAGAATCACTGCTGACTTCTTGCTGTGACGGATGCTCACTCCAGGAGGTCACTACCTACTCCTGATAGTGAACATTTTATCTGGAATGTTTGTATTTACTCTAGACGTCTTTTTCTCACACTGCGAGGCGAGTACTGACTCTGAGATGAATTCATTATTCAGAGATAATTAGCCTGGGAGGTGAGATGAGGATTTTACTATAAGAGTGGATTATTTACTCCAGGTGTTACTTACTCGAGGATGCAAGTCCTTGATTATACCAGGTGTGGTGTAGTGGATTTAAGGTGGTTTGTCATTTTCCAGGTGGTGAGTACTTACTCCAGGTGGTGTGTGCTTATTTGTGGATCAAGGTGTGGTAAGAACATATTCCAAGTGGTGTGTACTTTCCCCAGGTGGTGAGTGCTTACTGTGTGCTTACACCAGGTGATGAGTGCTTACTGTGTGCTTACCCCAGGTGGTGAGTGCTTACTGTGTGCTTACCCCAGGTGGTGAGTGCTTACTGTGTGCTTACCCCAGGTGGTCACTACTGATTCGAGGATGCAAACACTTTTTTATGGGACTTACTCCAGGGGGCGAGTACTTACTCCAAGTGGAGTGTCCTTTCTCCAAATGGTGAGGAAATACTCGAGGATGCTACTCGAAGTGCTAATCACTTATTTCAGGCAGTGTGTAATTATTTAGGGTGTTGAGTACAAACTACAGTTAGCCAGTTTTTATCCGAGGTGGTGTGTGCTTACTTGAGGATGCAAGTGCTTGCTACAAGTGGTAGGTGCTCATTCCAGATAGTAAATACATAACCCAGGCAGTGTGTACTCTTGGTGGTGAGTTCTTACTCCAGGGGGTGTGTAATTAGTGCAGGTGGTGCATATTTACTGCAGGTGAAGAGTGCTTACTCCAGGTGGTGAGAACTCACCCCAGGTGATATCTCCAGGTGGTGAGTGCTTACAAGGCCAAGCACTTATTCCAGATGGTATGTACCACAGGTACTGAGTACTTATCCCAGGTTGCGTGTGCTTTCTCGAGGACTTATGTGCTTACTCCAGATGAAAGGTGCTTATTTCAGGTGGTAAATACTCATTTCAGGTGTTTTGTAGTCCTGGTAGCGAGTACTTACTACAGGTGTTGAGTACTTAATGCAGATGTTGAGTACCTACTCCATGTGGTGTAGCTAGTGCACCAAATGGAAAGGTTGGTACAGTATTGAGGTGGAGGGTGCATACTTACTCTGGAATTTGTATCTGCCTGGTTGAGGGACTAGAAGGAGCAGAGTGAGACGCTGTTGTGTTCTGTACCATTTGTTTGGGTCGGGCCGTCACTGTAGCCTAAAAGGAGAGCATAAGCCACAAGTGGTAGTTCTGAAAGTATTATATACCAGTCTGATGATTATTACACATATCTCTGGTGCAGTCGGTTCAACTTAAATCCTCTGTCTTTCCACAAACATTTACCAGTAGCTTAATAATCTTTGTTGGGGGTCAAAATTTTGTTGAGGTTTCGCTGCACAGGCTTGAAAAAAATAAAATATTTCATGTCGATTTCAAATCTTTGAGAACTTTATTCTGACCATATTCTTAACTTTTACGTAAAGTTCCCACATTTTCTGACAAACCTTTAACTTTATGGCATTAACAAGTTCCCTGGCCAGCTCGACCACATCAGGGCTGGGGTCGAGGATCAGCTGCAGGAGTGTTTTCCATACTGCAGCGTACACGTTACTGAGACTGAGAGCAGTGGCACCAGACAGGGATGAACTAGATGAGACTCGCCTCATACCTCCAGGAGCAGGCGTATCTAAGCTGCCTGAACTCTCAAAACTCCCACTCGAGCTGTACGCCATGAGAGGATTAACGGCGGGGATGGTGGCTGCTAAAACAATGACATGTTCAATTAATCACCATAACAAATATCCGACAACTGAATTTTGTGAAACCCTAATTATTTACGGATAGATAGTTTACTGTTATTGTATGGTTAAGAATAAATGTCTAATACACCAGATATGCCTCGTAGCTGAAGAGGGCTCTCGATCGCTTCATCTTCTTTGACAGCGAGCAAATCTGTCTTACACCTGTAGCACATAGTAGATATGATGTTTGTTATTAAATCTATATACAAAAGCCGAGATCATGGACATAGCATGGTTTGAAGGCTTTGAGTACTAGCTGGTATCAGCAATGCAGCCAGAAATACAAGCGGAGTAGTCAGCAGGTCACCTGCCGGGCAAGCTGTCTGAAAGGGCATGTTACCATCAGCACTAAAATTCTGTGGAATAATATAGTGAACTTTGTATGAAGGTGGACATTATAACTGTGTTATACGATCAAAATTGAAGATTTGTCCAATTATTGTTGAAGAGGATATATAACTTCTGTTCACATATTGGCCTTTAAATATGAATCAGTCAGTGATCTAGAGGCCATCGTAAAGCAGCATTGTTCCAAAGAACAAGACTCTGAGTGAAGTTGTCCCTCAGATATCGTGCTTGAAGCAAATAGGATTGCTTTTCACATTTGACCTCTGTGACCTCGAATATAGGTCAAGGGCATTCTGGAGTGAAATTGACCTAGAGATCTTCATAAGGAAGCAGTGTGCCAAATGTCCATGCTCTTAACTCTCTTCATTATCGCAATATTGCACTCAAAATGCTATTCACATTTTGGTTACCTTTGAAAAAAGATCAAGGTTTAATGGTCCCGATTGAAATTGACCTAGAGGTCCTCATAAGACAACACTGTACCAAAGATCAAGGCTCTAGTCCTTTATGTTATTGAGATATTATACATTATGGATGAACAGCATTTCATAGTCCCCTCCCACTTACGTGGTGGGGGACAACAAGATAGAAGTTTGGCTGCATCTGAAAATAGCTGAAGTTACAAGGTGTCAACAATTGTAAAGACTTGTTTACTCATACATTTATAACCATAAGTAATTTCTCAGTGAATTCTATTTTATACCTTGTGGGACCTGGGCAAATTGAATACAGCTTATGGGGCAGTGGTTATAGTTATCACTATCATAGGAATAATATACTAAGATATAATATACATGTGGGATGTACATCTGATGGCACTCGAGGTAGCAGGTCAAGGGAATGGAGCTGGAGTGGTAGTGGTGGTGGTGGGGGGGAGGGGGGTAGTGGTAGCAATAATTGAACAAAAAAACTGAATACATCAATACACAGACATGCATGCTTACACTATAAATTGGTGTCACCACTCACAGAATTACAAAATACATTTACTGTGTTTTCAGTCGGATACAATCTGGTTCAATGTGTCAACACCAATACAACATTTATTTATCCTCAGAATGTCAATTTACTATGCATCTCTTACACAATATAGGACAACATGAAAGTTATCAAGATCATTCTGATCAATTTATTACACTTATTCCCTACTGTAACTTGTAAGTTAGCAAATTAGCTAGGAGAGAAAAAGATTCAGAATGGACAATATATGTATGAAAATCTTGATATTACAACTGTATGAATATTGATTTGTAGAGTTACATGGAGTATTTCATTAGAAGCAAGAGCGCCTTACTTTGTGCTGGGGAGGTAAAGAAGCCTTTGAGACTATTACGGGAGGAGCTGCGCTTGATGCCCAGGCTGCCGGAATTGATATAGCCTTCTGAAATGTGAGGCAATATGTATGAAGCACAAATAAGGATAACAATAGGCAAGAATATATACAATATGCTCAAGCTTAAATTTGCTGTGCTTTCTTATAGGAATACCATATGTAGCCTGGACATATGTCATTTGTAAATGAAGCTGAAGTTTGAAGATATGAGTGTCATTTTAAATGAAAGCTCGTTTGAAAAACGGGCGAAGAGCATTTCCCCAGATAATTTTGTAACACATAATTTGGTACTCACAGGGCTTTAGATCTCCCCAATTTTGGCACACCCCCTATATTAGGGGTGGCAATTTTTTTTAGGATGGGACAGAGTGTGGGGCACATACCCCTCCGACACATCCTCACGTGACAGAGAGGAAAACGGTTGTGAGAAGAATAAATAAGTACCCTTTTGTTGATTTGAAACTTTGTTTTGATGTTTGTAATATGGAATGCTGTAGTGTGGTATTTTAAATGTGTTATATATAGGTCATTTCTTTGCATAAAAATACTGATAAACATCATGAATAACATCATAAGGTGATCCTATATTTCTACATTATATATATATTAGTTAAGTGTCAAGATCTGCCAGGGGGCCCCACTTCTTCAGGAAATCTTCTTTTTTGTTGTTCTTTTCGGCAAGTAATTCTTCTATAGGTTTTGTTCGGAAAATTGCCGATCTTGTTGCTGTCCAATTAGGCTTCCTAGAGCATCGGCTTGAGGTGTAAAAACTTTTTTTAATCAGTAAGACAATACACAATTTTATTCTGTATATTTCGCTATTAGTTCTAGCATCTTAAGCAGTGATCAAAGTTACAAACACCTCCATACGCACAATAAAAATACAAGGCATAATGTGATCTTAGCTAATACACATTTATGAATAGGCAAGCCAGTGAATTATGTCCGTCATGTTGGACAGATATTAAAATGCCGCCATTTTCAGAAATTGTAAAATGTTAAGCGATAACCTGACAGTGATCTACAAATGGTGGGATTCAGGTGTTACAATACACACTCCACAAATGTTGTAACTGACATGGGAATATACAATTATGAAACATGCGAGTTCAACTCTGATGTGGATTGCCAAGAAAATTATACCTATATTATCTTAAAATGACAGTCCTTATCCAAACTTCATGACATGTAGAAATATTCAATGTAGGTACATACTCACTATATCACCATACTTTATTCATTTATTCACAGTTTACTTAGTTCTTGCCAGATAAGCAGATTATGTATTGTTTTCATCAATTAAAGTGTGTATTGTATCACCTGAATCACACCATTTGTAGATCGATGTCAGGTTATTGCTTAACATTTAACAATTTCTGAAAATGACAGCAACCAACCGGACATAATTTACTGGCTTACTTATTCATAAATGTGTATTGGCCAAGATCACATTATGCCTTGCAAAAATACTGTGCATATGGAGCTGTTTGTAACTTTGTTCACTGTTGAAGATCACTAACAGCGAAATATACAGAATGAAATTGTCATCCCTACTCGGAGTTGCTGCTCTTCTATATTATTGGAAAATCATCAGTGGTTCCAATGGATTACTTCAATTAGATACATGTAAAAATTTCCCAGGTGGGATGTGCCATATAGCAGGTATGTATAAGTTCCACTTCAAAAATCTTTGAAGCACTGATTGGAAAATGAAGTGCTTACTTTGTTGACGCAAGCAGTGTACTAGTCCACTTATGTAAAGTGTATTATACAATAAGTCAACCATTACAGAATGAATGGTCAACACACAGGCCTACAAAATGGCCTGACTTTCAAGCCCACTTGATTCCTTGCAATTCTCCATACTTACCATACACTGATGGCAACATATTTTATCTGACTGCATTTTAGTTATATGTGTAAGCAGGAGTTGATATAGCCTAGATATAGATATATTTAGCTGACTTTACCCTATGCTACATGATTATGCCAGCGCTAACAGCATCAGTCCTTTCAATTCATTTTTAACCATAATGTTAATAAAATTAGTAATTGTAAAAAAGAATGTATAATGAAATATAAATCAAGCATTATGTTGATGGGCTGCAAAATCCGTATGAAAGGTGGCCCTTCAATTTCAATAAAAAAAAATAAAAAATTTGTCCTTTGAAATCCTTCGTCCATCTGACAATAATAAGCTTCCTGAACAGATGAAATACCAATAAAATGTGCTATAAAAGTTTACTGTCTATAGTGCCACCCAATGATGAACAATATCACGAACCTACATGATGAAACAAATTCCTCAGCTGTGGCCTGGGGAATGTAGATATTGGACTCAGTCATGAGAATTTCATGAGATTCATGAGATTAAGAAGCAAATTTCATTTTTGTGAAAACAAAATCTTATTTTGAGATGCAAAAATGCGTCTCCATGATTCACAACACCACCACAATCTTGTCAGTTCTTTGCCTATCTTGCAAGATCATTATACCCAAATTTCATGGAAATCAAACACGTTGTTCAGAAGATATGATGTTACACATGTTTACCTGAATTCATGTCTATAGCGCCACCTAGTGATGACCAAATGCCACGAAAAACAAGCGGGTGAAATCTAAAGCCCTTGAGAGATGGCAAATAAGAGTTCAATGGGAAAAAATTTAATCATGATAATGGTTAAGGAGGTTTTGGCGTTAAGTTAGATAAATAAGATTTTTCATTTAAATGGCAATTTGGTTCGCACCGAAAGAGAATTACCATGCCGGCAATCCTATAGTTATGCTTGGCAACCTAGAATAGAACATCCTATAGTTATGCTTGGCAACCTAGAATAGAACAGTTTTTAAATATTTCTCCAAGCGAATTGGTGAATTTTCATTTCACAAAAAACTTTTTTTTTTGAAATGCAAAAAACTTGCCTTTATAATTATGCCAGCTACACCAAAACCTTTTCAGCACATTGCCTATCCTTCAAGACCATTGTAATAAAATTTCAAAGAAATCAGACAAGCCGTTCAGGCGAAATCGTCAGAGAAAGGTTTACCTATGCTCTGACTACAACGCCACCTAGTGGTGAGCAGCGGGTATCGAAACACAACCAGACAAATTTCCCAGGCCTAAGGAGATAGCACACCAAGTCTGACCCAAAAATATTTTAACGGTTTCAGAGATATTCGCGTTCAAAGTCGCGGCGGCGGCGGCGGAGCCGTTTCTCATGAAAACATAAGAGCATCCACTTTGTGGAAATGCTCTAAATAGGTAAGCATTTAACTGTTATTTTTTCTATTAGATTTACTGGATGCATTTTTGTTGATAAGATTTGAGGTTGTGATCTATCTCTAACAAGTGACAGCAATTTTAAGCAGCATAGTTGAGACATATTCTGGGAGCATGCTTTAACAGTCGTGCAGGTTATATGCCATGCAGCTCTGTCAACTCTTTCACGTAATCTTGTCAGAACATAAGAGTACAATAATCTTTACATTTTTACATACACTAATGTAAGGGCACAAGAGAAGACAAACAGTAGGAGAGTAGCTCTTCTATGTCCGGTCTGTCAGGGCTTTCTTTGTGCACATTCCAATCTTCATTATCTCCCAAATATCACTATATAACATGATTAGTGAACCTTAGTTCATACATTACAAGGGTTTTCTTATTTAATGTTACTTGAATACCCACTTGCACTAAAATTGAAGATAATCTTTTGACAATAGATCTGCCCTGATAGCCACAGAAGGTGCATTGATGCCTGGTTCCAGTGCTCGTTCCCCTGATCTTAACTATTGATAGCTGGTCTTAGTATGGAAAATATGGATCAAATTATCTTACTATTCCAAGAAAGCACGATCATTCTTACATTAATGATAATTTTGGCAAATTCCGGTCGAAATTATCATTGATTAAAAATATCTACAATGCTGAAGAGAGAGGAAAGAGACCTTGTCAAAGGATTAACTTCAATTATAGTGCAAGTGTGGAATTGGGATGTAATGAAAATTTTCACATTGAAACAATGAAAAATTCCAGATTGGACAATTTTCCAATTTCAGAAATAGATATTCGTAATCAGTTTAAACATATTAAATATTGATTTGTAAAGAAAAGCAAGCAAATTATGCTCCAGAACAGAAATGGTAATATATTTGCGGGACGATCAAAGGTGACTATTTGCAAGGTGGGGGAATGACTAGTCCTACAAATGAAGATGTGCATATGATAATATGATACAATTCAACAAGTGGGGCTTTATAATAAACTGTATATTACAATTAACCACTCTAAATTCCATAATGCTCATCATGCTCATGTCAGCATGTTATCACGGACCAGATATGTTTCAAGAACCACTTTCATATTAAGTTAATGCAACAATAGATAAAACACTGCAAGTTCAAAGTAAAAACTAACATCAGGATGAATTCAAATCTTATCAACTTAACAATCCACACCAGTGATAATCAGCCAATTTAGAACTCTCAATATGTAAGAACTTTGATGAAGAAAATGTAATTGCTAAGTCTAAGGTAGAAAGTATGAATGATCTTGGAATGGTTGGAACAAGCTGCAGTAAGTAGTTACCTACGGTAAGTTCCCTAAGTATTCGCGACCCTAAGTACATTCGAAAACGGGCATTTTTCGCCAGGTCACGTGCCACTGTTCCCTAAGTAATCGAAAACGGCCCATTCGTGAAAAACCGCGGTCCTAACTATTCGAAAGTCCCCCATTTATGTGATCGCGAGATTGATAATATTGTGGGCTTATGTAGTTGTGGGATGGGAAAAACATCCGCATCAACGAGTTCGAGAGCGTGTCAAAAGTTTTCACTTCAAACTGAAAGAATGCGTCAGAAAATGAATCCGTACTCGTTCTTTTTCTCCCAGCAAACGAACGTCAGGCAGTCGGAAAATGAACACTATCCCGTCAGAAAAAGAACGTTCTTATTCGAGCGTTCAAATTAGACAGAGGCGTGGGATATTATGAAATACCAACCCGGTTATGAACAATCTCCTATAAAGCGCCGCTCAATAGCCGTTTTACTCTCTTTCAAACCTATTTACAATATTTTCAGCTTGTTGTATCCTAAAGAAGAGAGTCCTAAATATATTTTAGATGGTTTTACGAAACCAATCGCCACGACAGCGTCAGAAAATGAATATACGAAAGTGAACATCCTTTTTTTTCGTCAAAATTCGACGACGGGACTTAGCATAGCTCCCATATCCATTCCCAATAAAAATGGATACATTTGTTATTTGAAAGCAATTATAGCAAGGACTCGAGGTTAATACGCAGTTTACTTAAAGGGTTTTGAAAATATTGGTGTTTACACAGCTGTGATAGAATGATTTGCTGACATCCATGGAAAGATTGAAAGAATGAGCCAGGAAGGATTATCAGCGACTTTTACTCTTCAGAACGTCCCCATATGAACCTCTTTTAGCTGGCAAATTCCCATGCAGTTCGTGATGCCAAGCAGAGATAAACCCCTTTTTTCACCCCATATGCAGGACTTGTCGATTGATATGTAAATGTATCCAATATTGCAGCCCGGTTTTGGCACAAGGCCAAAAGTACTGAGCGTTCAAGAGAGGAAGTGCTTTGATCCGATTTATTGTTTTTGATTGTGCTAATCTTGTATACAAATTAAAGATTCTGACTGGTTTACATATAATTATTGGTCATATTCACTGCAATGATTTAATGAAGTGACCGTCTAAAAGAAAATAACAGTTTTCTGTTCATTTCATTTTCATTCATTACTTTGTTGCTGAAATGAAACAAAGCAATACATTTGTTCCAATTACCCAAACAATTTTCACACGACTAGCAGATTTACCATAGATTGTGTGCACAAAGAGGCTCAATGGGGATATTCAGGTTGACCAGCATCAATGTCTAAGACATCTCCCGATAGCTCAAATGAAATACCAGCTGCTTCCGTGCTGAAGTAAAAAATGTACAGGAGACTTCTAGCAAATCTGAAGAAATGAAATACTGGCTCCCTCGACTTACATGACATTGGAGTTTTTTTATTGATACTTCAGGTAAATCCCACAATATTTGCATATAAAATTAAATATTTTAGCCGTTTTACATAATCATCGGATAAATGTTGGAAGATATTCATTTTCAATTAAACAAGGTTATTTTATGAAGAGAGGCATCGCCTGCTCTAGAGTACAGTTACGCAGTGTGCATACGCCCCCTTGTTAGGCCCCATGCAAGCGGAGATTTACAGGCTATTAATAGACACAAAGGCTTGATTCAATTATTACTTTGGGGAACATATGGGGGTTACGCGTTCACGATTGATGACACAACAAAGCAGTGGATAAAACATTCCAATTAGCAAACGATGTAATGTTGTACGAATAATCAGTTTTTTTATTGATAGACATTTTAGAAGTTGGGGACTAGTAACCAAACGAACTGTTACCAACGTAACCAAACGAACTGTTACCAACTGGGCTGTCCGGACGGTATGGCAGCCGGTTCCTACACTCGTGAAACGGGCATAACATGCCGCTCTTCTCGTCACGCTAACCTGCCTGTTCGCAGTGTGCCCCAAAGTCGAGAAGCTCCGTCAATATGGGGACTCTAAATTTACGAAAACGTCCGTTTTCCTGAACTGACCTGCACAAAGTATTCGGAAGTGGTCAGTTTTTCAGGACTGCGATATTCACTTCCGGTCACGAATACTTAGGGAACTTACCGTATATGGCATTGGATGATGCAAATTATGGCAGAACTATCAATTTTGAACACTTACATATCTAGAGTATATTTATAGAGTAAAACAAATGTTTCCAACAATAATTACACAGAGTTCTTACAGCTGCTTACATCTAAATACTATGTTTGGTGATCAACAAGAAAAGACACATCCAATAATATCCACTGTTAGATATGTCAGTTAGTGACAACAACCTATGATATCCACTGTTAGATATGTCTGTTAGCAACAACAACCAATGATATCCACTGTTAGAAATGTCTGTTAGTGTCAACACCCAATGATATCCACGGTTAGATACATGTGTTAGTGAAAAGAGAATCCTCTGTTCCACACTGCAATACCAGAATCTGAGCTTGTATTAGCCTGACAGAAAGATAAGTCAGGATGTTGACACTTTAGGATCACCTGTTGTTGTTATAGAACTTCAGACAGAATATTAGTAATACAGATTATAACTATTCAATCAAATAATGTAGACAATTACAGCATATCAACAAATAGTTTACAACACAGAATTATTACTACAGACTTGAAGACTGGTAGTGGGTGTGGTTACATGACAATATTACTACAGACTTGAAGACTGGTAGTGGGTGTGGTTACATGACAACATCTATCTCATGCTGTAATGGTCTATAACAGGAGGTAGAGATGTTAATAGAGCAGAGAAAAGGGGGCGGGGAGGTTTACCAGAGCTGCCACCAGATGTCACCACACTCCACCCACCAGGTGTCACTGCTGCCACCACGGCAGTGTTTGTATCCCGTTGTCGTTCCTCCTCTAAAAATTGATGAGCTACGGCGGCAAACTGCGTCTCGAACTGATTGACCAGACCAGAGAAGGCAACAGCTAATTCCTGAAATATCATCATCAGTACTATAGGTATGGTGTAAATAGGGATAGATAACATAATAACCTGATCACCCTACAAAGCTCACCGTGATCCTTACACCTTGACACCTATGTTAAATATGATAGAGTGAACCCCTGAAAAGGGTAGTCCTGTTGGTAACTAAATCTGATTTAATGGGCACTTAATTTAAACCTGAATTATCTGAACAGAGTCACAGAGAACGTTTTAAGGATACCAAACCCCCCCCCCCCCCCACACAACTTGGTATTGCAACTTCTGTTTTCCAAATCTAATTTTTTTTCTGAGAAAAAAAATGAGTTAGGGTACCTTTCTAACCAATGAGCTACCATCTTGTACAGCCCCGACCAGCTTCATGCCCACCCCGAGGTCGATGTTGTTGGCATGATCTGTCCTTTCTGATGAGTTTGTGATGAATGTTCCGAGAGCATACACTACTGCTGCTCGCACCTAACATAAAACACCAGATAAACAGAAACATATGTGAACATTTAGAACATGGACATTTGATTACTTGCTTTATTTGTCTCCTCCCCCCCCCCATCCCACTCTCTGCACATATCACTGGTCAACTCTTCAACTCTCATTAAACCAACACATCTCACACAAATATTGTCTCAGTTCCAAAGACATACTTGCATCAAGTAAGTTTTCATATTTGCTTTATTGGGTGATGAGAGTACTACAATATAAGCTGTTCTTGCCTGCATTAGCAAGTATCCAGCTATCAGCCAATCAATGCTTAGTATGAGGAATCTGACATGCTACGTATGCTCAAATAGACCATAGCTAAACTGGTGCATATTATCACGACATTGCGATGGTTGACATACCTCAGCTATAGGATCTGACAGCATGTTGTACAGTTTTTCATGAGCACTGTCCCGGACCCCACACCAGCGGGCTGCGTCAAACCCTGTCCACACCTGCATGTACCAAGGTAAAACATAACTCAATTATTCTGAACGTAATTACTCACTACTGAGAAGCACATAGCACAACTGTTTTGTTCAGAAAAGATCACATACAGGTTGTTCACAATGTTACTTCATGAAGTAGCATATTTACTCTCCTATTGGCAGCAGGTTTACAATTATCTGGCATATCGGTCATGTAAGACAAAGTGACATGAATTTAAGGGATTTCCATTGGTGGCAAATGGACAAGTTCCCGTCCATTGTTCTGTTTGCATAAATTCCGTTTTACATAAATTACATCTCAATTATCTCGTATGTGTCCACTTGATGTTAAATATGAAAGCATCACCCCATAAGCAAGCTAGGTGGGTTTTTTCAGCCTTTAATGGATGCTGCTATGATAGAAGCCTGCATCTGAGTAGATTTTTGGTGAATAGATCATATCCAAACAAGCCTTCCCTTCACAGGCACCAGGAGTCTGATTACTGGGATACACAATTCAGATCATTCATACGATCAGTTTTCATTGGGCGACATAAAACTTCATATTTGAAGTGTCACCGAACGAGCTCGCAGTGTATAGGTAAGAGAAAGGAGAAATAGTGATGTAGGTAACCAGCTGTTAATAGGAGTACAGGGCATTCTACACACCTAAACTCACCTGATGAGATTGGCAATCAGGACAAAAAAAAAACAAACACCAAATTTGGATGAGCAAAAATCTGATCTTTTTCTTTGAAAGTTGGAGAATGAACTGCCTCATTTACACATCATATATATACATCCATCTGAAGGATTACAGACATAAGACCATACAAACACAATACCTTGCCCAAACAGACTGCCAGCCATTGTCGCAAGTGAGCATTAGGGTCAGCTAGCTGTTCCAGGCATATAGATATGAGGTTACCCTGGAGAGCGGCTTCCTGTTCATGAAGAAATGAACTAAAGTTACCATGGATATAATACTAGCTATATTAAGGCACTTTTAATAGACATACACCTCATCATTAAATATGTCAAACGAAAGTAGAAATGAAAGTGACAGTAAGGATACCAATACCAGTAATTTCAGAGTACCATGATATATATCTACCATGTCCCTCAGTCACTCACCTGTCCCTGCTTGTACTCATTCACAATCATTGCTAACACAAATGCTGCCATCGTCCTGTGCTCACCCTGACAATGGAAATCAAATATGTATATCTCTACAAGTGTACTCTTTCACTTTCTTATAAAAAACATCAGGTTCTATGTGGATTATTGTTTATGACATTCCTAGTTCCTAGATAGTAACCTTAACATATTAAAGCGGGTATCACATACCATACATCCATTATTCATAAAAGAAATTCTGTTCTCGGGTTTGACAATCATGACAATAGCTGTGAAACCTGATGACATTTCAGCCTTCTTTCTATCCCATGATGCATTGTGCATTCATGCCAACTGAATGATAATTTGTACCTATGTAGTCCAAAGATGGTGGATTTATACTTCACTTATTCCCACAATGGAGCACAGTGATGTCATCAGATTCAAGGTCTATTCAAGTCATTTATATCATGCAGTTAATGGATATCTTCACTTACCGGCATGTAGGGATCAGACAGGACAGATAGGAAATACTTGTGACCATTGTCCTTCACCAAATCTGCCTGACACGACTGCAGAAACGGAAAGATCAAACAAAATTGACATTTCTTTAAATTCATCTTTTAGTCTGACAAATATCAAATGTATGAATATTCATAAAACAGCTAGCCACCATGTTAGCTTTGAATTCCTTCTTCAAGTTGAAACCCATATCGCAAGTTAGAAAATGGCGAGATATATCTATGTACACAGGCCCAATGCTTTTTACAGTGCACATACATTTATTTTGGAATACAAAACATATAAAGTCCCTCAAATTTGTATTATCTCCATTCCAACATCAATAGTTTTGCTGTAATGACTGAACACTATACTTACACTATATATATAGCTAAGACCTTGGTCCATATAAACACAATACTTACACTATCTACAGCTAAGATCTTGGTCCATATAAACACTATACTTACACTATCTACAGCTGAGATCTTGGTCCATATAAACACAATACTTACACTATCTACAGCTAAGATCTTGGTCCATATAAACACTATACTTACACTATCTACAGCTGAGATCTTGGTCCATATAAACACAATACTTACACTATCTACAGCTAAGATCTTGGTCCATATAAACACTATACTTACACTATCTACAGCTGAGATCTTGGTCCATATAAACACAATACTTACACTATCTACAGCTAAGATCTTGGTCCATGTAAATACTGTACTTACACTTTCTACAGCTGAGATCTTGGCCCATATAAACACTGTACTTACACTATCTACAGCTAAGACCTTGGTCCATATAAATACTGTACTTACACTATCTACAGCTAAGATCTTGGCCCATATAAATACTGTACTTACACTATCTACAGCTAAGGCCAAAAAAAAATATATGTCTGTTTCCGATTACGGGCCAGAAAAAAAATAGAGTAGGTAGGGCCAAATTTTTTTTTATTTTGGAAATAAATTTTATTTTGATGTCCAGTACTCCTGTCCCATATACAATGGTCTACAAATATATTCTTGATTGTATAACATTCCCACCCACTTTAACATATTCTCCCAGGACACATCCCCCCATATTTTCAGATATTCAAAAGATCTTATCCCCCAAAAGATAAAGGGAGGGAGATACCCTCCAAATATATATCGTTGGTATTTTTATCTTTACTGGATCCAGCAAATCTTTATATTTCAATGAGTTCTGCTGAAACCAGTTATTGTACTGATATTATGGAAATAAGAATTGCCAATAATGTGTTTGACTGCTGTTTACCACCAAAACGAGTATCGTTTTAATTTATTAACTTGATATGCAAAACAATATATTCCAAGGATTTCCGCCCAGAAATGATGAAATTTTCCTGTAGAATTTCAAGGATTTTTAGTGAAAAATACAAAATTCCATGTGGAATTTCAGTGCCTTCCATAGGGAGAGTACTTATTTTCTGGAAAAGCCTGAAGAAAAAATTGACATATACAACATAAAATGAAATGGGAAATTAATTTGAACATCATGGAGGTTTGTACCAGCGCCTATCTAATTCGAACAATTTGAGAAACGAGACGTGATTCCTGACTGTACAACGATTTGAAGAAGCCATTTCTCGAAAACAGAAGAATTATTACTTGCTTGAATCTTGGGGGTTTATTTCAATGCATATAATAAAACAAGTCGGGGAAATTTTGGATTTTTTAGTGGAGAAATGGTACCGGTCGGTTAGACTTTGACGGCGACTTTGACTGTGTCGTCGCCGATTTCGCTGAAAACGAACACCACTCACTTGCAAGCTGCCGTGTCCGCTAAACACTGCTTTAACAAACGTCATTTCAAGCCATCAAATCAGTAGATTTCTTTCGAAGTTGATGGAGAATATGTTTAAAATTGTCCTGGTAAACATGATCAAGTCGACTGAAGCGTAATCAGGTTGCTGATTTCTCGACTCCCGACCTAGAAGTAGGTGCTTTATTTCCTGAAAAGATCGTCAACCTGCCGCCATGCCATGCGGTCGGCTCCAGTCACACTTTACGGTATGCTGACAGTGGGCGCGCCGCGCTTTACGGTTGTTGTTGTTGTTGTCGTAAAACGCGGCCTTGGTAGTGATTTCGTTGGAATTTGCTGATAAATTTTTTAGAGTCGCACGATTTATCTAGACTCGGTCGGGTAACCGGAAACAGACATATTTTTTTTCTTGGCCTAAGACCTTGGCCCATATAAACACTGTACTTACACTATCTACAGCTAAGACCTTGGTCCATATAAATACTGTACTTACACTATCTACAGCTAAGACCTTGGTCCATATAAATACTGTACTTACACTACATGTATCTACAGCTAAGATCTTGGTCCATATAAATACTGTACTTACACTATCTACAGCTAAGATCTTGGCCCATGTAAATACTGTACTTACACTATCTACAGCTAAGACCTTGGTCCATATAAACACTGTACTTACACTATCTACAGCTAAGACCTTGGCCCATATAAACACTGTACTTACACTATCTACAGCTAAGACCTTGGTCCATATAAATACTGTACTTACACTATCTACAGCTAAGACCTTGGTCCATATAAATACTGTACTTACACTATCTACAGCTAAGACCTTGGCCCATATAAACACTATACTTACACTATCTACAGCTAAGACCTTGGTCCATATAAATACTGTACTTACACTATCTACAGCTAAGATCTTGGTCCATGTAAATACTGTACTTACACTATCTACAGCTAAGACCTTGGTCCATATAAATACTGTACTTACACTATCTACAGCTAAGATCTTGGCCCATATAAATACTGTACTTACACTATCTACAGCTAAGACCTTGGTCCATATAAATACTGTACTTACACTATCTACAGCTAAGACCTTGGTCCATATAAATACTGTACTTACACTATCTACAGCTAAGATCTTGGCCCATATAAATACTGTACTTACACTATGTACAGCTAAGATCTTGGTCCATATAAACACTATACTTACACTATCTACAGCTGAGACCTTGGTCCATATAAACACTATACTTACACTATCTACAGCTGAGACCTTGCTCCATATGAACACTATACTTACACTATCTACAGCTGAGACCTTGCTCCATATAAACACTATACTTACACTATCTATAGCTAAGACCTTGGTCCATATGAACACTATACTTACACTATCTACAGCTGAGACCTTGCTCCATATAAACACTATACTTACACTATCTACAGCAGAGACCTTGGTCCATATGAACACTATACTTACACTATCTACAGCTGAGACCTTGCTCCATATAAACACTATACTTACACTATCTACCGCTGAGACCTTGGTCCATATGAACACTATACTTACAATATCCACAGCTGAGACCTTGCTCCATATAAACACTATACTTACACTATCTACCGCTGAGACCTTGGTCCATATGAACACTATACTTACACTATCTACAGCTGAGACCTTGCTCCATATAAACACTATACTTACACTATCTACAGCTGAGACCTTGCTCCATATAAACACTATACTTACACTATCTACAGCTGAGACCTTGCTCCATATAAACACTATACTTACACTATCTACAGCTCAGACCTTGCTCCATATAAACACTATACTTACACTATCTACAGCTGAGACCTTGCTCCATATAAACACTATACTTACACTATCTACAGCTGAGACCTTGCTCCATATAAACACTATACTTACACTATCTACAGCTCAGACCTTGCTCCATATAAACACTATACTTACACTATCTACAGCTCAGACCTTGCTCCATATAAACACTATACTTACACTATCTACAGCTGAGACCTTGCTCCATATAAACACTATACTTACACTATCTACAGCTGAGACCTTGGTCCATGTAAACACTGTACTTACACTATCTACAGCTAAGATCTTGGTCCATGTAAACACACTATACTTACACTATCTATAGCTAAGACCTTGGCCCATATAAATACTGTACTTACACTATCTATAGCTAAGGATCTTGGTCCATATAAACACTGTACTTACACTATCTACAGCTAAGATCTTGGTCCATATAAACACTATACTTACACCATCTACAGCTAAGACCTTGGTCCATATAAACACTATACTTACACTATCTACAGCTAAGACCTTGGTCCATATAAACACTATACTTACACTATCTACAGCTAAGACCTTGGCCCATATAAACACTATACTTACACTATCTACAGCTAAGACCTTGGCCCATATAAACACTATACTTACACTATCTACAGCTAAGACCTTGGTCCATATAAACACTATACTTACACTATCTATAGCTAAGATCTTGGCCCATATAAACACTATACTTACACTATCTATAGCTAAGATCTTGGTCCATATAAACACTATACTTACACTATCTACTGCTAAGACCTTGGTCCATATAAACACTATACTAACACTATCTACAGCTAAGACATTGGCCCATATAAACACTATACTTACACTATCTACAGCTAAGACCTTGGCCCATATAAACACTATACTTACACTATCTACTGCTAAGACCTTGGCTCATATAAACACTATACTAACACTATCTACAGCTAAGACCTTGGCCCATATAAACACTATACTTACACTATCTACAGCTAAGACCTTGCTCCATATAAACACTATACTTACACTATCTACCGCTGAGACCTTGCTCCATATAAACACTATACTTACACTATCTACAGCTAAGATCTTGGCCCATATAAACACTATACTTACACTATCTACAGCTAAGATCTTGGTCCATATAAACACTATACTTACACTATCCACAGCTGAGACCTTGGCCCATATAAACACTATACTAACACTATCTACAGCTAAGATCTTGGTCCATATAAACACTATACTTACACTATCTACCGCTGAGACCTTGGCCCATATAAACACTATACTTACACTATCTACAGCTAAGATCTTGGTCCATATAAACACTATACTTACACTATCTACAGCTGAGATCTTGGCCCATATAAACACTGTACTTACACTATCTACAGCTAAGATCTTGGCTCATATAAACACTATACTTACACTATCTACAGCTAAGATCTTGGCCCATATAAACACTATACTAACACTATCTACTGCTAAGACCTTGGCCCATATAAACACTATACTTACACTGTCTACAGCTAAGACCTTGGTCCATATAAATACTATACTTACACTATCTACAGCTGAGACCTTGGCCCATATAAACACTATACTTACACTATCTACAGCTGAGACCTTGCTCCATATAAACACTATACTTACACTATCTACCGCCGAGACCTTGGCCCATATAAACACTATATTAACACTATCTACAGCTAAGACCTTGGCCCATATAAACACTATACTTACACTATCTACTGCTAAGACCTTGGCCCATATAAACACTATACTTACACTATCTACCGCCGAGACCTTGGCCTATATAAACACTATACTAACACTATCTACAGCTAAGACCTTGGCCCATATAAACACTATACTTACACTATCTACTGCTAAGATCTTGGCCCATATAAACACTATATCTACAGCTAAGATCTTGGCCCATATAAACACTATACTTACACTATCTACAGCTAAGACCTTGACCCATATAAACACTATACTTACACTATCTACAGCTAAGATCTTGGCCCATATAAACACCAACAGCGGTCGTAACTCACGGGCTGAACTCTGTAGAAGTTTCAGCACATACGGAAAAATACCAACTGATAGAGCCTGAAAAAATATGGTCCAAATCACAATATATACTATATGTAGTAAACAACAAATTTAAGAATTATTCATGAACTGGCAAGTTCGTAATATTGAACAGTTAACTTGATCAAGACTGTTCTATCTTTGATACAGCTTAGTAAGCACATACATTAAAGGTGAAATGCAAAGGCTACAATTTTCCAATTGTTGGCCATATTTTGATTCATTTACCAGAACTCCTGATGCTCGCCCCATCCATTTCTTGCACTGGTGAAGTATTACATGGCCGCGGACAAAGTTCCGTAGACTCGCACCATTTTTTCCCCGAAGTCAGTATATTGGTGGAAATTTGTCTGAGTGCATGGAACTATGTATGCAGGTGTGGAATACTTCACAAGCGCAAAGAATGGATGGGGCAAGAGCCAAAATTTCTGGTCCATGTACACGGAAGTGACCCCGAGCACAGGAAAATAGACAGATGGACATGGAACTAAGATGCATGCGAGGATTGTTTCCTAGGCCTGTGATGGTGAAAGATGTCAATTGGTTTGGTGAAAAAATTAATCAAGCCTCAAAGTCAATTTAGAGCAGAATGGAAAATCAGAAAATAATAGCTTATCCCGAAAACACAAATCGCTTATGTCCCTTGATTTTGGTGCTGTTTAAAATAAATTATGAAGTCATCTAGTCTCAGTATCTGGAATCCTTATGAATGAAATGTGATGGCTGTAATCGATGATTTTGGCGAATGGACTAGGTCATGTCATGCCCATGTCAGTGAAAAGTTCATTATTTTACAACTATTAACCCAGGTTTTATTAATTATTGAAATTCTTTTGCCTATCACCTTTAATTATTCTGCAATGAAACAGAAACGTGTACAGCAGACAATACAGTTAGCATAATATACAATACAGCAAACTATATGCAAAGGATGTTCAGCTAGTATTTTTTTTGAGGGCCTAATATTTTTAGGTCCAGTTTGTAAACCCACAGGCATCTCTCTGCTGTGACCAGCTCAGCTGGCCCTGGCACATGTATAATATCCTACCGGGAATGTGTATCATAACTATCAATTACGAATATTAATATTCTTGTCACGTGATCTCGTTTCGAATTCCAGAGATTCCGGAGTGTGGTGCCGGAAGCAGACAGAGAGGCCACCATATGCTCAGACGTGTCGGAAGTGATGTGGATACGAGATGGAAGTCAACAGTAATGCAGCTCATGAAGATGTCCATCTGTGATTCCACCAAGAAGTCGTATAAGTCAGCCATAGCCAGCTTTATTCGATTTGCTGCTTTACATGGTATCCCTTTTCATCAGCCTTTGAACTTACCTGTGTGCGATGAAGCAACTCTGATGAGCTACGTGGCTTTCTGTTTTCAAGCAAAGAAACTGAAGTACTGTACTATTCAGCTGCACCTAAACACAATCAAATTTGTATATGTAGCCTCCGGATTGGAAAACCCTGTTTCTGGGGTGAATCGTTGCCCTCGCCTGTATATGGTCTCGCGTGGTGTTAAGAAAGCACAAGTTGGGCAACAAGCCCCTAGATTTCCAATAACCTTTGATGTGTCAAAAATGTGTAATTTGCTCAGGGCTGGCTTTGCAAGCCCATTCACAGATATCATGTTAGAATCCGCTTGTTTGCTTGCATTTTTCGGATTCCTGCGCTGTGGCGAGTTCACCACCAAAACGTCCCATTTTAATCCTTGTATACATCTTACCATGGGAGACATTTCTTTGTCCACTGAAGGGGCATCGCTGCACCTAAAATCGTCCAAAACTGACCTATTCAGGCGTGGTTGTGAGATTAGGCTACCTCGACTGGGAAATATATGTCCGGTGACAAGCCTAGAGAGGTACATGCGAATTAGAGTAGCCTTTGGCACAAGAAAAAGCGACCCCTTGTTTATCACATCCAAGGGTACCAATCTGACCCGTGCTGAATTCATTGCTAGCATTAGAAGTATACTGCGAAGATTGGGTTTCGACCAATCAAAGTTTGCAGGTCACTCTTTTCGTATTGGGGCCGCCACGTCTGCGGCCACAGCCAATATACAAGACCATATGATCAAGCATTTGGGCCGTTGGTCATCGGATTGTTATCAGCGATACATTCGAACGTCTTTCAAGTCAGTCTCTCAGGCACATTTGGCTCTGTCGAAGCTTTAAGCAGTCATCGTCGCAGTATGCTTGTTTTAGATTCAGAATTTTCCAGCACAGCTGGGCGCCAAAGCACGCACTAACATCCCCTTATGTGCAGGGGATTACGCTACAATTCAATGTATTTCCAGAGCACTGATCATGTGTTCTTCTAGTCTCATTTTTATGTCATTGTATGATTTGTCACAAATTGTCGAGTGAGGACACTGATCATGTTGATTCCAGTCGTTGCACCTGATCTCCAGGCAGGAGTCAACATGAATTCGTGTGATTATTGTGCGCATTTAAGATAAGTATAAACCAGGTACTTCTCACAACAGGTATGGGCCGTGCCTCTTGTCTCAAGCTCTTGCCTCTAGGTGCAGTATCCTGGGGTGTGGGCATTGGGTTTAGGCATTGTCCATATCACGATGTATATACGTTCATGCCCATGCTTTATCTGGTGTGATCAGCCCGAGAGCCTTTGTGGTGTAATGAATTATATAGGGACTCTATTCATGTCCATGCTCCTTTGTCACCGCCATTAACAGGCGGACCTGGCCCCATCTATGGCAGGCCCTCGGAACGCAACTGAAGAGTGTATGAACTGTGTAGTAGTAATACTATTTTTGATCCTGCAGGTATTTTTCCGAGTGCAGTACAGTTACCCTTTTCATTAATTGTACTTTGTATATTGCATGGTCTAGCTACGAGTAGCTCTGAAGGCTGCGTTTATTTTGAGTTGATGACCTAAGCAGGCCTTTATTGAATTATGTAAAATTTGGATATGACGGGTGTCACACATATTTGTGAGCAGTTATGCATTAAACGCAGAGTGATTAACTGTGTGCAAAATTCCTTTCATTTCGGTAATTATAACATGCAGGTGAATAATGTAGCACAATAACGATGTACTTAGAATCAGGATTGTTTCTAGTGTCGGATACATGCAAAATTGTGCCCCAGTAAAAATGTAGTTCATGCTCTATTAATACTGCTCGATATATGATTTTAAGTAAGATTGCTCAAGGAGCCTTGCATTGCTTAATGCATGTTGAATGGCCTTGCAATGTTGTAATTCTGCCCGACAAAGGATTTCGAATCTTTCCATGACACACTCTGTTGGTAGAACTTTGAGACTATATTTTCAAGCTGTCATAATTTCTGCCTTTCCGTTATTTCGAATCAAATTATCTTGTGGCAGCATATGCATGTATTGTGCTTCGTTTATGTCCATCATGATTATCTAGTATGCATTGTTTTATCAATCTAATCTGAGCCATAAGTAAGCATGGTAACGGTAGATTCATGCCTTTCCTGTTGATTGCTTGTGTACATGTACCTTGCTAAGACTTGATCATTCTGGTATTACTGGCAGCCATAAGTACAGGGCCTCTGTGGTAGCTTTCTGTTCCTAGTCGTTTGCTGGTTCATTATTCACTGTTCTTTGGACGTATTAATTGGTGTTTTTTATAAACGTATTGATTCATGTTTTATAAACGTTTTGATGTGTCTTTTATAAACTTCACCTCATTATCTCTCTATCTTTGGGGGTACATCAACTAGATATATCATATCTAGTCTCACCTTGGGCATAACTATCCATCCCCAAAGATATATTCATATTGCTAGCAAGGGCAGAGTAACATTATATAGGGATCAAGCTCATTCAATAATTGCTATTTCAATATGTATTGGTATGTAATGCCTATGTTGCTTCACACACCTTTATACCACTGTATTAAGTTTGTTAACTCAGTATCGCATCCACAATTTAGCCATACACATGGTTAGCCTTTCACATGATGAGCCATTCAAGGGCGCAGTCATACACATGCTTAGCCATTCACACGACACAGCCATTCACATGGTTAGCCGTTCACGGGCGCAAGCCATTCACGTACGAAACCATTCGGGCGAAAGCCATTCATTCACAGGCGAAAGCCCTTTGGCGAAAGCCATTCGTTCACGGGCGGAAGCCCTTTGGCGAAAGCCATTCG
>JAVTVY010012477.1:0-53432 GCA_036873755.1 Hanleya hanleyi
CATGTAAACAAATTTTGATGAGTTGTGGGGATCCGCAAGTAGATGAGTTTTGACAGTGGCTGCGTAACCCATGAAGACAGGTTTGTTCCGGTCATTATTACCTGGCTGTTTTATGGTATTTCCACCTGTTTCACATCATGTCAGAGTGTGTCATGATGATTTTCATTTCTTCCAAGACAGTATTTATTTTCCCCAATCTGTTTTGGTCTCCAAAAATAGTTACACAAATAGAAGTCCACAACAATTGATAGACTCTATGGGAGAGCTGCTGCAGTGTGCAATATTGTTGCAGGGCAAATGCAATGCCCAGCATCTGGGGCCAAGAGGGAAAGAGTTAATGGAGGTTTTACTGAATTTTATTTAACCATTAACTCTTCACTGACTGTGTTATTACTAGAATGGTTGATGTAATGAGAGATAAATTATACATAACACATCAGCAAACCCAGTTTTTTCTGCAGCAATTTCTGTTCTAATCATTTAATCAGCAGACCTTTGTAGTTGATAAAATGGAATTGATAAATGACACTTGAATCCTTGTTTCCCATTAGACTGTTTTTCAAAAGTGATGTGGGTAGGGTAATACTTTTCATTATTCATTACCAATTCTTTGGAAATAAATTTGGGTCGACATCATTCAGCTGCCATGTTTGGGAATATTTAAACATACAAGTTACCTCACCTGATGGTTTTTTCATGGGAGCATATTATTTTTGTCGATCTTGCCATTTCCATCAGCAGCTTTGATGAGTCTTACAACTGGTTGAGCCACAACGAAATGAGGTTGGCTCAAAAATTATACTGATTTTAACATGTTCAAAGTGAGAAACTGTGCTTGGAAAGTGCATCAAAGTAGGAAAAACATACAATAAAACTAAGGAAAAAATAATGAATAGAATGACCAGTCGATAAAATGACATGATAGGGGCTGACAGTAAACAAGTGTGGACGTCCTAAGGAAATTATTCTTCTGGAGCTCCCGCTATAGCTGGCTTCATGCTTGGTTGATCACTATATGCTAGAATTAGCCAGGTGAGATGATAGCTCTCCCTATGCTCATATATGGGGAAGATGGGTTGGATATAACAAGTAACCTACAACCTATCATTCACATTTCACTGAGACTGCTTCTGCTCTCTAGGTTTGCCAAATCCAACATAGACAGAATAAGTATAAACTTCTCCAGTAATCTAGGCCCATAGCCAGGATATCTTGAGGGATGATTTGAGGTCACGTTGAATGGGCAAATCAGTGGGTTCACTGTGTAAGACAAAGGCACACATAGGGGGTTTCACTTTCATCATAATAGAAATATTACACTTTTTACAAAAGGGGGGGGGGGCGAGGTGCCAGAATCCGCTGAATAAGTTGCTGTTCCTGATAACCCAACAGCCTATTCAGATTTTACTGAAAGTGATATTCAGTGGTAAACAATCTAATTATCCACACACAAGACCGGAATTTTCGTTCCATGAAATCGATGGGTGACCAAATTTAATAGAAGACGAAGATGACCAAAATGATGAAAGAAATATTTCAGTATTCCTTTCCTTATATTTTCTTGGTTCTGAGAGGTGATACAATTCTTTAGAAAGGCTGATTCAATACTGTCAGAAAAAAATTGGAGGTGACTGAATTTAATTGAGTGGTTTAATAATTACATTGTCTTCCATAATACTTATTTGCAGCCCTGAAATAGCATGTATGTGTGCCATCACTCATAAATATTTCCAACTTTAAGTTGCCAAAGGTTGTATTGATGTAAGCATATTAGCCTTGGTTTTAAAAAAGGATAATTCATGAAGTATATTCACCAAAAAGTGTTATCTTGGAACGCAATTGGATATTAACACATCTGACATGTCTGACTTAGTTATGCCAGCTTTTCCCGTTTAACAAATTTTCCCCATATTATATAATGAAGATAAGTATAGCATGTATAACTTAGAGCTACACTGCTAATTTCCCAAGCTGATACACCCGTCTGGATATATTTCTAGCACAAAGTGATCACAACAGAGCATTAATAAACATCAGTAGTGGCAGCTCAATTTTAGGAACTGTGTTGTACAGACTTCTCCAATACTCATTACACCATTATGAGGGGTTTTTTTCACACAAAGTTAAGGGGGTTTTCTGTGTAACTTTAATAGGTTCAAACACAAGAAGTGCATTTTTCTCACTCAAGAATATCAGGTGATCAGATTTATTAACATGTAGGCATGTTAGGTTACAGAAAGTTAATGAAATTGTACTTATAACAGGACCATCATTGTTTCTCCTCTATTTAGGTGATCGAATGTATTAGAGTAACTGAACGTGGAATGTTAATCATGCTAATAGAGTGATTGAATTATTAGAGATTACCGTACTAACTTTTGTCTTACTAAACATATGGTGGAATAAAGAGGAATGCAGAGCTGTAGACCAGACCCCACATGTTAAATTCTTACCACATCTTTACTGGAACTGTAAGCACAAATCTGTGGCAAAAACTGAAAGAAGAAACCGATACACAGGTATTAGTACAGTATTGATGAAAATGGATGTTATATGTATTGGATATACATAAGAAACTGGCATCAAATGAGGAAAACTAGGAAATTTAGGAAACTACCAGCAATAAAGAAGTTGTTATCCATAGAATAGCATGGTGTTTTTTCGCCAACTTGTAAATGTCTATCAAAGAAATTACCAGCTCTAGTTGCTATCTCAAACAACAACAGAGCTCTACATTTATGTTCAAAGGCTTGAATGGGGACATGATTTCAAATAAAAGTGATATTCATAAACATTGATTCAAATAGGTTGGGGTCAATAAGTTACTCGGGCTATTATAGGCTATATAATAGCTCAATTGAGCTAATTAACAACAGAATATGTGACATTTCAACATTGACACATGAGTGTGTTGAACAGGACAAAATTTCACACAATCATTTATGAAATGACGAAAGAGCCTTAAATGGTTTCAATATATGCCCCTGCAAGCTCAACTATAACCCTTTAAAACAACTCTTGACAGTGCACAACGATAAGGCAACAAGCATCTTTGCAGAAAGTTTCAGAGTTGTCCATCCAATAGTAACAGGGATACAGACCAGACAAGAGATTGTTGCCGGATGGACGATAAAGGACCAAAGTCTGTGTTGACTCATCAAAATGTATAATAAAAACCTGACACTCCACATCAGCAAGATACTAAACATCTCCCTTGTAAGTTACTATTTTCCGGATAACTCTGAAAGAATTATCCAGAAATAGTAACTGAGATATGGACTGAACAAGAAATTGCTGCTGGTCAAAGTCACCAGTTAAAGGTCAACCCAAACGGATTTTTTTTTGGTCTAAAAATCCTTAAACATCATAGTTCATACTTCACTTTGTATGAAAAAAATATTGAAAAAATTCTAATCTGATCAGAAACACACGTAATATGGGAGCAAAGTGGGCTTTTCCACACTTTCACAGCTGGGTTGATGACGTCACGCAGGGAAGTTGCCTGAGAAAAAACAGCGGATAACATGGAAAGCGAGTGCAGTCAGAGCTCCGGTTCAGATGTCGATTCGAGCGATATCAGCTGCTTAGATGGAAATATTTTTCGCCAAGAAGATGAAATAGACATAGAGGAGGATGATGACGGGCAAATTAACAGTTGTTTGCAGACCAACGGCGGAATTCAGCCCTATCAATTTGAGCCGTACGGCTCCGATTCTGACAGTGACAACCACTCTGACAACGTGGAAGTCGACGACGACAGGATTCGGAGAGGTCGTTTGTTGAATACAGATTGGTATGCAACTTGACTGGAAACCTTATTATCGTCATCTATAAGACCAAATGTCCATATATTTCAAACTGTATTGAATGTAGAACGATTCTGTGATGTAAACAACGAGCACATCTGTGTTGTTGTTGTTACTGACCGAGGCAGCCTTTTCGAAGGGATAAACTCCGGGATTCGGCAGTATGGACAGTAAACTGTTGATAACTCTACTGATATACGTCCGATTTGAATTTTGTTTGTTTTCACATAATCCCCATGAAGAATTATATAGTTTGATAAAAAAACTTTGGACATTCATGGCGAAAAGTAAGCCGTGGTGAGTGGATCGGCATTCACATTTGCTCAATTTTCGACAAATTACCTCAATTAAATTGAAATCGAATGATATTCCCACAATCTCAAATGTCAAGGGATTATGAAATTATTATCACTTCTGTATCTACAGCCATTCACTCCAATTGGTGTTTTTTTATTTATTTACTTATATATGAAATAGAGACTCATCCAGTCTAACCTGTAGTGCTCAAGCAACAAATGCCACGCGAGATCGAGCAGGGCATGTACAGCCGTCTCCCTGCCCGAGGCCTCGATTGCAGGATAGGTGCGTTCAGCCGATGTCCGTGATAGATTCTCCTTGTCCGATTTCTTTGCCGTCACATTCTGATTGTTCTTAGGTTTGATAGTTGGAATAGCTGTTCTCTTTAGTTTTGGTTTGTACCCGACTTCAACTGCTACGCTGTAGATGTCCTCGAATAATGTCTTTCTGTCAAAATGTGCCGAGCAAATTATACGAGTACTGGCTCGGGCCCTCTTTCCACACTCTCGTGTTGCGTACAAATTTCGTCCAATTTGCAGCGATTTTCTCGTCTTTAGGCCACAAATGAATACTAACACCGTCATCTGTAGTAAAACTGCAACCTCCCACTACACAACGTCGCGGCATATTTAACAAATGATGCCCGATACTCCGAAAATCTCCAGAAATCAGCAGCTACTTACGACTGTGGTATACGGCTTTAACATAGAGAATACAAGACGGCTTCCCTCCGTGACGTCACAGCTGGAATTGACAGGAGAGCGATTTTCACCTTTCAAACGGCAATATCTCGCCAACCAGACTGCACAAAATTATGAAAAAAATATCATTATTTTCAGAATCGAAAGGACTATTTTTTTATATTTTTGACCTCAGAGCGTTTGGGATGACCTTTAAGTATAGGAACCCCATGCTGCATCAACTGAGTCAAGCCCGACTGACAGTCTCATTGACCAAAATTACGTACCAAATAAATTTAAATTGCCAAAAACCTGACAAGGGGCGGGAAAATTTGCTGAGTAGAATAACCCCAAGTGTAGCGTCAAATTAATCTGCATGTGTCAAACAATACACCCGGAGCGATATTAGTCCCGTATAAAGTCAAATTAACCTGAAAAATAAAGAAATGTAAAATTAATATTTCAAATATTTGGTTAATATTTTCATCTGTGGATACTACATGGTGAAAACAGTGGTCCAGTACTATTGTTTGACAGGTGTAGATTTGACGCTGCATTTGAGATTCTTATACGGTACGGTACTTAACTGGGTTAAGCCCGATCCACATTCCCATTGACTAAACTTATGTACAAAATAAATGTAAATACGATTTTTTTTGATTTTTTTTTCTTCTTTCAATATCTTCCTTGTATCGAGATGAACAAGTGGGTGAAATGACCATACTCTACTGCGTATAGCCATTAGGAAGAAATCACCAAACGACTGACAAAATTTGATTAATCAGACTTTCGGGCATAAATTCCTCTTAATGTTTGTTTATGTTTTGAGGCTTTTTTCAGCACGAGGGGCTTTTGTACATGGGGCGTAGTGTTGAACTTGGAAGGTGGGTACAAGCTGTCATCTGCCGGTAAATAATAATGTTGAAAAATGGACACCGTCTGACCTTCAATAACACACCTTGTTTACCCAGGTTTGTACTGGACAGAGTTTTACCAGCTTATTTGTATAACGTAAGGATAACATTTTCGAGTGAAGTCCATTCGATGCAGAAGATCGACGTTGTCAAGCGAAGAGATGCACACTGTTGTTGCACTGTTTTCATCTGTCAAAATAACGCACATGTTCCTCCATCGGGAGAGTGGGCCGGATATGCAATGAGCGCATGCTCCAGATTCCATTTCACGACATTTGGTAGCTATGAAATTCAGTAGTATTAGTTGAAACGAACACGGACGTTCTTAGGGAAAACCATTTGGAATAAAATATAAAATTCACAATGTATTTATTCTGTAGCATATTTTCAAGCCCATAAATATCATAAATAATTTAATATTCAAGAATGATTTTCAATACTATGAAAATACGGATGAAATATACCACAACGGCACCAACAATCCAGCTAACACCATACTATGGTTTTAGAAACTCGCCACTCGCCACGCGCCGTGGACCTCTCCGGCGCGCGGCGACTGGCGACTTTCTGCTATCTCTTAACCTGCAAAAACTCGCCAGTCGCCACCCGCCGTAAAATACGACGAGCTTCGCTCTATCTCTTAACCTGGAAAAACTCGCCGCGCGCCACTCGCCGGATGAACCACGGCGCACGGCGACTGGCGACTTTTGACTGTAGTGAAACTCGCCACGCGCCGTGAACCTCTCCGGCGCGCGGCGACTGGCGACTTTCTGCTCTTAACCTGCAAAAACTCGCCAGTCGCCACCCGCCGTAAAACACGGCGAGTTTCGCTCTATCTCTTAACCTGGGAAAACTCGCCGCGCGCCACTCGCCGGATGAACCACGGCGTGCGGCGACTGGCGACTTTTGACTTCTGGAATTCTCAGGACTTTTTCTCAAGTGCGCATGCCCGGGGAGCATCAATTAACGGAATATTTTGTTCGAAACATGCTGTCATTTAATTTAATTTTAAATCTCTTCCTCGTGCATAAATATACATAATTTCTAATGAATGAACTCTCCAGCTACATCTGATGCTATGTAACTAATCTTGAAGATGTAAGCTATCTGTAATAATTAATATAGTTGTTTTTTGAAACAAGTTGTGTTTAATGCAATAAGCATATAGGGCAATCTAAATTTTGTCAAATGTGCAGATATTTTTTTATTAAAATACTCGTTATCCGTTTCTGTGCAGAACTTGCATACTCTCGTTATTTTCTGCTGGTATATTTTAAAAAGTTTCAGTTCTTATTAACACCAAGACAACATTTTCAATCGTTTTTTTCATTCGTTTTATATAAGTGCCTATATATATTTATAAAACAGCATATCGTTTTCAATTCAGAATGGATCGCTTTGAAATTGTTCCTTATTTAAAATACAATAAAGCACTCGACGCGGGAATTTTATTTTACAAGATAAAAGCAACTTCAACTAATATGCTGTATGAAATATTAAGAAAGCGAATTGAGCGTCATCGTCATATTGATTAAAAAAGTAAGAAAAAATGCTAACATTTTCTTTGGGTGATTGAATTTCTCTCTTCGTAAGTTTTATGTGAAAGAGTCGGGCGATATCTTTGTATAAGAGATCCTTTATTGCTGTTTTAGTCGCTAGAGCGGCTCTTTGTTGGGTTGATATTTCCTGTATCACAAACCCTACAAACTATCAAGACCCTATTTTTAAAGATAAAAAGACGAATTTCTTTCAACAGTTTCCATATTTTTGTTTACTTCCTCAAATTCTATGAGATCGCGACTGTGATTTATGATATTGCAACTGCATAATTGATGCTCCCCGGGCATGCGCACTTGAGAAAAAGTCCTGAAAATTCCAGAAGTCAAAAGTCGCCAGTCGCCGCGCGCCGTGGTTTGTCCGGCGAGTGGCGCGCGGCGAGTTTTTCCAGGTTAAGACATAGAGCGAAACTCGCCGTGTTTTACGGCGCGTGGCGACTGGCGAGTTTTTGCAGGTTAAGAGATAGCAGAAAGTCGCCAGTCGCCGCGCGCCGGAGAGGTCCACGGCGCGTGGCGAGCGTGTGTTCTCGTTTCGCCTACTCCTTTTGTTTATTTAAAAAAATTGGAGTAGGCGAAACGAGAATAGGATAGGTGTGAACATCGTGAACAATACGGGATTACCAGCAGGTAAAGTCGGGATTACCAGCGTGTAAAGTCGAGATTAACACGCTGGATATTAAGGGACTAATAAATTCAGTTTCCTTTTTTTTAAGAAAGATGGATATTTATTGAATATTTATATACAGGCAATAATGATGAAAACATATACAGTTGGATATATACAAGCAATGATGATAAAAACAAAACAGAAGAATATACAAGCAATAACAATAAAAACAATACAGAACAATATATTACATGCACAATATATTACGAATTTATATTTGGTCGCCAAGGTGTAAAAGGTACGACGCACGGTCTGCAAATGCAACTGGTGTATATTTGTGGCATAGGGGTCAGTTCCTCTCGGACTCTTTTCCGTATGATCCTTTTCACGTCTTCAACCTCTCGATGGAAAACGGGGACTTGGTGATTATGAACACTGTTGCCAACATTGGACAAGATGTTATCAACAGTGCATAATGTCGCCGACATCCTGAGAAGCAGCACTTCCAGGCTATCCAGTTTTCCTTCCTTCTGTTCACTCGGTACTTGAACCCATTCCACATTACAGTTTGTCCACCTCTCTTCGATGTAATGAATTCCAATCGAGTTTGCTGAGCGGTCATGTTGTATTACTGAAGCACCGATTTTGGTATGAATGATCCAGTGATTGATTGAAATTGTAGTTTAAGGGCCGCTTCCAAATAAATAAATAAATAAATAAATGCATGAATGAATAGATAAATAAATAAATAAATAAATGAGAGATTAGTAGAGATATAAATAGAAGTAAATAAGAATCGCTATATGTACAAGTTCGTAAGTCTCCTTTTGGTTTTTGGTTAAGTTGATTGATTGAAATTGTAGTTTAAGGGCCGCTTCCCATTCGGATTTCGCGGCCCATCAACTCAATGTTTTATTCGAATTTCGCGGTACATTACTTTGTTTATTGAATATCTTTTCCAGCGCTAAATATATAAATAAATAAATAAATAAATAAATAAATAGATAAATAAATAGATAAATAATAAATAACAATGAGAGATTAGTAGGAGATATAAATAGAAGTAAATAAGAATCGCTATATGTACAAGTTCGTTAGTCTCTTTTTGGTTTTTGGTTAAATTATACTGGTAAATATGAGTTCTCTGTAATCGCGTGTATGATTCCTTTGTCTTGGTACCCCTTTGTACGCACAAAGCCGTCCAGAAAAAACTGGGAGAACCAAGGGCGTCTTTAGGATTTTTCGGATCGGCTTCACTAACGACGCCCTTGGGAACAGGGTGGGTTCTTCCAGAAATCTGTGCCTGTAACAATTGCTTGGAGTGTGTATCGGGGTACAGGGCGGCAGGTCTACGTCCTATATTGCGTGAAAGTCATCATATTCTGTGTTAAGGCGTCAGTTCGGGGTCATCTATGGAGTAGCGTGTCGGTGTGGTTTAGGGTCGAGTATTCTGATTCTGGGTGTTCTTGCTATGCGGCGTTGTCACTCAAGGCGCTGTTGGTATTCCTGTGATTGTCTTCCGTCTTCTGTTTCAGGTCTTGTCCAACTCGTCTGTGGTCTTCGGTGTGCCTGTATCATATGAAATAGAAGGCTTGTAGTCATTCTTGTTTTCTATAATGTTTTTCGATGCAATAATTTTATATATCTTCCTTCCAACAACAGGCACGCCCCGACCGTCAGTCACATAATATGAATACCAATATATACTTTAGTGAGTAAATGAATAATTAACTAAACATTTCGATAGATTCAGTACTAGGTGAATACACAAATAAACGGCTCTGTATTATTTCTGTATGCATTATCGTTTGATGGCCATAAAGAATTTGTAGGACAATGAGATAGTCGGCCCTCAGTATCAAGGTAACTCCGCCATCACCATTTCCTATATTTTATGCCGAATACTGCTCGCTATATGCGATTTGGCCGTGCTAATGTTGTCATGAATTCAATTAGATTTGGCCATCGTTTGTTTTGTAGGACAGTGGAACAAACGGCCCTCAGTATCAAGGTAACTCCGTTGTTGCCATGCCTATTTTATTTCAAAATGTGTCTCTGACATTTTGGCCGGATATTATGTATGGATAGTTTATTATGGCCATAATGTTTTGTATGGCTATGGTGCACACGGCCCTCAGTATCAAGGTAACTCCGCTGCAACCATACCATTTGTTGAAGTCTGAAGAATGATTTGGCCTCTATCAAATCGTGTCATAGTACTTGGTGTACTAGTAGTTGATTATGTGGGGGAAAAAAAAAAAAAAAAAAAAAAAAAATTGCTGACTGCGCATGTACGGCGGTAGTATTATATACTGGAGTAATAACCAGCAGTTTTGATAAAATTTATTAAGGACTTGAATACCTGATTTCTAATGGTGGGCTTAGGGTTTAATAACGCTGGTAATGTTAAGGGAGTGTTGAATTTTTTTAATTCGTTTCTAAGTGCCACACGTTGTTGGCTGTGGATTGGGCATTCAAGTAGCACGTGTTCTATTGTTTCTTCTACATTGTTGCATGCGGTACAGAGTGGTGAGGTGTTTTTCAGAAGCATGGACAGATGTGATTTAAGTCCGGTTTTGCCTAGTCTTAATCTGGTGATTATGCGGTCATCACGTTTATTGTCTAACTGGAATCCCTGGGCTTGTCTTTTCTCTCCATCAAGGATCTTATGTAACCACCGTCCACGTTCTTCTTCGTTCCATTCCTTTTGCCACTTGCTATCTATTTTGCGTCTAATGATAGTGTTGAGTTCTTTATATCCTAATCCTATTGGCACATCGTGTGTAGTTTTAGCAAGACTGTCTTTGGCAGTTTTGTCGGCTGCTTCGTTACCTCTGATGTTGACATGCGCGGGTACCCATGCTAAAATGGCGTCTATACCCTCGTTGTGTATTTGTGTACATATACATTCTATTTTGTGTATGAGATCAGGTCTACTGTCAGATATAGAATTTTGGATGGATGTGAGTCCACTAAGGGAGTCACTGAGTTTCACCGCACGGATTGGTTTGTGCTCGATGATCCATTCGAGAGCCTTAATTATAGCAATCAGTTCGCTAGTGTACACAGACATATTATCTGGAAGTTTGAAACCATTTTGTATGTTGAGCTCAGGTATAACAAAAGCTGATCCTGTGTTATTCCTTGTGTTTTTCGATCCGTCTGTATAGATTTTTAAATAATTTTTCCAGTTTTGGTTGATATATTCGAGGGTGGTGGTTCTTATAAAGTCTGGGTTGTCCTTCTTTGTGAGGTAGTCGTGAATACTAGTGTCCACGTGGGGCGACTCTAATTCCCAGGGTGGTCTAGTGATCTTGTCTGTGTCGCAGATGCGCGCGATGGGTATTTCATGCTCTTGGAATAGGTTATTTACGGTGTAGCCGAGGGGGGCGGAGTCTTTTTCCCAGTTTTTCTTTAAATATTCATATTCACTTTTATCTTCAAAAATGTTGTGGCATGGGTGATTTTCGCCCTTAGCTCTAGTTTTTCCTGCATATTTCAGGGACAGTTCCTCTCGTCTTAAATGTAAGGGTTTCTCATTGGTTTCTATTTGAAGACTACATAAGGCGGTTCCCTTGAAGGCTCCAGTAGCTATTTTTAGAGCAGAATATTGGATGCTGTCTATTCTTTTTAGTTGTGTCTTACATGCTGATTGGTAGGCGATGGACCCATAATCTATTTTTGACCTGATTAAGGTTTGATATAATTTTATCAGACTATATTTACTCGCTCCCCAGTTTGTCCCAGACACACACCTCATGAGGTTCAGGTCTTTATTGCAGCGGAGGATGTGGTCTTTCCATGTGAGTTTTCTGTCAAAGATCATACCTAGGTATTTAACTCTATTTCTGAATTCAATTTTCTGACCTCCTAGTGTTAGTTTAACGTCAATGTGTTTTTGGTTAAGTTATACAGACAGACAGTTTATATTTGCGAGTTATCTAATGAGTGAGTTATGTTCAGTTTAACGGTCCAGCGATGACGGCTGCACTCAGTGGGAGATAATCCGTTTACGGCGCCCCATTGATTGCGTGAAGTAATCCCCAAAACATGCTAGTAGGCGAAACGGTAATTTTATAGGTGTGAAAGTAGGCGAAACGAGGATAAACCGTGGCGAGTGGCGAGTTTCTAAAAGTCGCCACGCGACGCAAACTTGGCCCAAATAGAACACCATACTATCACAAACACATATTGTGATCTTCGTAAATTTATTTTTCCCACCACGTTATCAAAAATGCGTCAGTAGTATAGTAACAGCAGCGATGTTATGCCCTCATCTACAGTCCGCGGCCTGTGACTTGTGGATGTAAGCGTGAATGGATGGTAACTCATGGACTGAGGCCGGTGAGTTGTATTAGTAAATCTATGGATGGCCAACTGTTTGTGTAGGGTTTATGATTAATTCTATACCATGGCAAGCCTCTTCACAGGAAAATCATATCGATCTGGGCCAATACAATAATTCCCTACCGGCAGCAGATATAGAAAATATTTAAATTAAACTCTATTATTTCTGAGCTGAACCCAGTCCGGGGATCGCCAGAGAACAACAGCCATCCAGGCTTGGGTCAGTCACAATTCGAGTTATACTAATTGAACATAAATGTTATAAGGAATGATTGCTTCAAGTTTTCCCACTTCGGCCGACTCTCAGGCCGTCCTCGAATAATTACAGGCAGACAAAATCTCCCCAGTCTTCTTAACGATGCTGTCAACTCGAAATCTTCTCAATGGCTTCGCTATCGATACTATTGTCTATGCTTTAAGGATAGCTGTCGCCTTAGAGGGTCAACATTGGTCATTTTTTCTTTCATTTCTTCATTCAAATATTCACTATTTCCTCTAACATTTGGTGAAAAAATGAAATCAAAATTATAAATAGAAGTGCTTCAATATTAGGATTAAAAATTTAGTTTCCGAGGCACTGGAACAATTAAACAGATTGCCTTAGCTTGGGCTTGGCTACTATTATTTTTGTCTGTTAAATTTCATTTTCCAAAACTCATTTCCGCAGTATTATGGTAAGCTAATTATCTATTAGTCCTACTTATTTACATTAATCTACCCCCTTCTGATCAAAACCATGCAAACATCCGTATTTTTGTTTCTAATTATAACAGTGACGCTTCACTCAGAAACCCGCTGTGAAGTGTTCTACACAGGTGTGGACAATTCTCACCTGAACAAGTTTTAGCAAGTTTTTAAAGTTTAAATTGGACTTTAAACCGCCTTGATAAAAAAAAATGTTTAGTGTAATAGTTATCCAGAATAAACAGGAATTCGAGTAGGTCCCATTAGTCAGATTAAAAATGTATTTAACAATAGAATTCAAGCAAACAATTTGGATTAATTCGTCAGATGTATAGCTGGACACATTTTGCCCGATTTCTAGCCTTTCATTTTTGTACAAAATCCGAGATTTAAACGTTTATTTCTCGAAAAGTATCCATGCTACGCTTTTGAAACTTGGCATGCTTGTTACTTATAAGGTGATCTAGTAAACAGTATATCACTTTTTGTAAGTTCGGATTAGTTTTTTAATTATTCAACTTTTAAGACAAACGACCGTAAAATAGTACGTTTTTTCAATTTATTTTAGTGAAATAGCTGTAAAATCAAAACCAGGCAAAAAGTTTTAAAAAATGAGAAAAAGTTTACTAGTTCGAATTGTCTCCTATCTAGGCATGCTTGTTACTTATAAGGTGATCTAATAAACTGTATCTCACTTTTTGTAAGTTCGGATTAGTTTTTTAATTATTCAACTTTTAAGACAAACGACCGTAAAATAGTACGTTTTTTTCAATTTATTTTAGTAAAATAGCTGTAAAATCAAAACCAGACAAAAATAAAAAAAAATGAGAAAAAGTTTACTAGTTTGTCTCCTATCTAGGTATATCATCAAAGTTGAAACAAGACCAACAGTTTTCATGAAATTGCACTTGAAAAATGGACGCTATTGTTTTCATTTGGAATCCCTACGACGTACGCTTTCATAAGATATATAGTTCATTATGGTTATCTTGTATATTTATTGATACAGACGACAAATTGTCATGGGGGTGCAAAAACTGCCTCTAAGGGGACAGCTATCCTAAGTTATCAGAGCTAAACATGTACCTAGGCATTGAAATGACCTCATCAGAAGTGTCAGTTTGACTTTGTGACTACACTTTATGTATAGAATGGGTGCTGCCTTGGTCATGGTGCTCAAGGCCAAAAGTTAATGTGCATTTCTTCGGTGAGTTGAATCATATTTCATTAATGTTTTCATAATTGAAGATGGAGACAGTGTGCCGGAATTGACTGGAAGAATTCTTTGGACTGTTTGAAGAACTGGGGAGATAATATTCTTAATTTTAGCTAAGCATCCATTCATCCCTCATAACAATGGTAACTTCTAGTACTCTTAGTAATAAACACATATAAAGTTTTGTATATAGAGATGAAAAATATATATTTATAGATTTTGTTTCACATTCTGCTTCATAAATGCAATATCAGAAGTATTCAACTCATAGCCGAAATTGAAGAAAACAGCGAAAATACTACACCCTTTTCACCTTCAAATATGGTCGCCGCCTTACAGAATCTGGTCACAATTCTAGACACTTTTGACTCTTCCGTAAATTTAATGATAACAAGCTATATGCTGTTTTATATCATATCGTACTTGAGTTGTGGAGAACTTAAATGCAATTAACGCATTGGCACCGTTAATTCATGTTATTCGCCTTGATGAGGCTGGGATTGTATTTTTGACTGGTTAGGAATAATTCTGGATGGTCAAGGGGAGATAATTACGGTTTTTGTCTTAATGAGAATTATTTCCCTTGGTCTGTAGCTGGCTGAACTGGACAGGCAATCCAAATATGAAATATTGGCAGACTGGGACATGCACACTCCACCTCTTAGTACATGTGGAGCAGAAGTGCAATTCGCGCCTTCGTGTAACTGTTACCACGACCTGTCACCCGTGAGTTCCAGGCTTTCTCCAGGTATTTCGAATCCCACCCTAATTGTTACCCTACCCTGTACCTGATATGGTTGGACTCTTGAACGGTGATGGCTATCTGATTGCTCTTGGTAAGTGTGGTATAATTGTTTGAACTTTAATCTTTGTCGTGGCTTACTGATGTATCCTTGATGCATGTATGTATGTTGCCAATCTTAATAAATTAATATCCTATCGATGCTCCCCAATCGTATATGTCGCTATATAAGCGAAATATCCAAATGGGGAGCAGATAGGATTTAATTTTAATTAGATTGATATGTTGCAAGACTGAATGGACACTAAAGGAATGCATAAAATTTCATGTGGCAGAATTATTATGATAAAGGCATGTCATGTGTGGGCTCAGATGTTACCATCTGAGCCATTAAAACATCTAAGCCATTAAAACATCTGAGCCATTAATGGGACACACTTTTGATGATCACTTCTGTTACCATAAGGATTTGTAGAGGTGTGTCTAGTTGATACATGAATTGTGGCCTTTATATATTTGTGTCTATTTACAGCCTCGTTTTATGTTACCATAAAAAGGAGGTGTGTATATGTACTTGGTCTTAATATATACATGAAGTATCGACGGACTGAGTGTGCTTAGCATGAAATGTTTGTCCTGTCTTGTCAATAAAGCCACGGCCAATTTCTTTCCATCGAAAATACTGGCATTAGTGTTTGTTTATTGATTAGTTATAGCAGAGAAATAGGGTAATAATTGTGCTTTAATTTGTTTAAATGTAAGTATTTTATTTAAAAATCACCTGCCATGCCTAATGTACCGGTACGACTGTGTAATAGGGCCGAAGTATGTAGATATGGAGATCGGGTAAACGCCGCCCAGAATTTGTGCGTTTTGTTTCGGCTCGACTATCCATCCATCCCCCACCCTACTGAATCGACAAACTATGATTGTAGGTAAACACCGCCGGTCACGTGTCAAATCACAGTCAATAGTAGGTTTTTCGGTGCTTTCGTTATCAAGCGTGGGCGTGTGTCTGACCAGACGACAGTGACCACAGCCGAAAATGAACAATTTTCAGCATATCGATGACAGGTATGGTTACTGGTGTCCAGTCATTTTTTGATGAGATATCGTACTATATTGTCACCAAATATAGGGTTATTACTATTTCAAGTTAACAAAAATTTTAAACATTTTTGCGGCGAGAGGTGTTTTTAGGTTTTGGTGGACAGTCCATGGTAGGTATTAGCATCGAATTATAGTGTGAGGAAATGAGCACAAAATGAACACGTGGGATAGTAGTATAGAAAAGACCGATTGGACCGGATTGACCTACTTATTTGTTCCCCCGGGTAAAATTTGTGGAGCATGTGTGGAGCTCTCGTCCAATCAGAAGCGAGTATTTCAAATCCGTCCCAGAGCTCTCGTCCAATCAGAAGCGAGTATTTCAAATTGACCAAAAAGATACCTCCAACACAGAAGAGTTCCAATTTTTCCAGGTCAAAAATAGTTCCATGTATTCCTCCGCGGTGATGCGGTCTGGCAGCGATTTTGGCGGTGATTCGGTCTCAGGAAAAAGCTTCCGCGAAGAAAAAGTAGTCCCTAGATAAAATGGTCCGATTGGGTCGAGTGAGGTATCAAAGTGAAGCTTATGCGCAGGGGCATCTAATGGGCTGGGTGTGGGGTTGAACTATCGCCATTCTGCGCATGCGCGGTGGCCCAAGGGTATGAAAATAGCCGTTTTGGAGCTAGGGGAGCCCCTAATGGGCCGATGGAGTTCTATGAGGTATCAAAGTGAAGCATTCGTGAAGGGGCATCTAATGGGCTGGGTGTGGGGTTGAAATATCGGCATTCTGCGCATGCGCGGTGGCCCAAGGGTATGCAAATAGCCGTTTTGGAGCTAGGGGAGCCACTAATGGTCCCATGGAGATCTATGAGGTATCAAAGTGAAGCCTAGGTGAAGGGGTATTTGATGGCTGGGTGGGTGCATGCAAAATTTTTCCTGAAAAAAAAAATACGGAACACGGACTTTATCGAAAAACCTGGGAAAATGCCTATATGGGGTATGGGGGGTATATAGGTCGCCGGGCTTAACGGGGCTTGCCTATCAATAGAGTTATCTCCCCCTAGTTCCAAGGTGGGTGTATGTAAATTTTTTCCTGAAAAAATACGGAATACGGACTTTATCCTAAATTACGGGAAAATGCCTATATGGGGTGTGGGAGGTATAGGATCAATGTTTGTCCCCCTGGGAAACCTACTTCTCGACATTTGCGGTATGGGTTGTGGGGTCGCGTTTTCTTAGTCTCGTCATTTAGAACATGATAGGAAGTGTCCCGGCACGAATCGGTGAAATTTTTGAAAAAGTACGATATAGCCCCATATAGTCCCATACTGGGGGTATAGGATCAATGTTTGTCCCCTGGGAAACGTACTTCTATACATTTGCGGTAGGGTTGTGGGGTCTCGTTTTACTCGTCTCGTCAAGACAAACACGATAGGAAGTGCCCCGGAGCGAATCGGTGAAATTTTTGAAAAAAGTCACCGAGGCCTGGGTAGGCCCATAGGCCTATACTGCATGGCTATGGGTGTATAGGCCCATACGGGGTGGACATGTTGGAGTCTAGTTGAGTCCCTAATGGTCCAATGGGGTCGAGTGAGGTCTTATTTTGAAGCTCTCGTGGAGGAGCACTAATGGTTCGTCTGTGTTCAATAGTCTGCGCATGCGCAGCCTGGCCCATAGTCTAGAAAACAGGCATTTTGGGTGCTATATAGGGGTGTGTTTGGGATAGAGATGGGCTATTCACGGTTCGAATGGGTCGTGTGAGGTGTCAAAGTGAAGCTTGTGTGGGGTAGAGTCAGAATGGTGTGTTTTTGAATGCAAGTCGCGTTAATCTGCGCATGCGCAGTTGGTTGTAGTAAGTAAAGTGGCCATTTGGGGCAGTGAAGGAAGGTATTTGGGGTCGAGATGGGCTATTCACGGTTCGAATGCGTCCTGGAAGGTGTCATCTTGTAGTTCTCGGGGTGTACATACCGATTTGAGGGATGTTCCCGTCATCTGTGACGTCATCAGTGACGTCATCGGTACGAGTAGTAGCGAAAGTGACCATTTTCGGGCAGTGAAGGAAGGTATTTGGGGTCGAGATGGGCTATTCACGGTTCGAATGCGTCGTGTGAGGTGTCATCTTGTAGCAACGTCCGCCAACGCCAAGCTCAACGCTTCAACGCCCTGGTGAATTAGCCCAAAAGCTCTGATTTTCATGGAATTGTCATTAATTCATTGGAAATGCAGTGACACCCGTCAACGCTCATAGTTACGCCTTAACGCTCTAGCATAACACCATGATATAGACCGGAGAGAGAACAACAACAACAACAAGGATGACACATGAGAGAACAACAAAAACAACAAAAAAAATTTTCATATAGTTTATTTTCCCCTCCATCATAACATACCCACGCTGGGGGAGCCGCGTTGGGTATGTTTACAATTCAAGAAAGACTCTTGTCCAATCAGAGACCGCCATTTGCATGTCATGTTCGTTCTTGCCCGTTAGATGTATTCTTGTCCAATCAAAAGTCGCCATTTCAGAGAGTTCCGTCTTCGGCCATGTTCGCTCTGAACCGTTTGTTCTAATCATCGTCAGGCAGGCCTGGATATTCATCGGGCAGCATGTCCTGAAATAGTTGTTTGCGCATTCTAATCGCATTTTCCAGGGCCTCGGTGGGTGGTAAACCCATATCCTCTTCCAAGTGACGCTTGGTCTTCACGATGGACCTGTGCGTGGGGTCCCTTTCATTTCAAGCGGTAGTAAGGTATACTGTTCATAGATCGCCATGGCTGTTTTCCTGATGCGGGGGCGCATTTGGGTGTACGCCTGTTGTAAATTATCCTCTCCGGCGTCCTCGATCGCTTCAGCGTGAGTATTGATAGCTGCTGTCACAATACGATCCCAGAAGGTAGGTTCTGCCTCACTTTCCTGGGATGAAGGCTGATTCTCTGAGGTCAAGCTCTCCATATCAGTAGATAGACTGTCAGCCATCTTGGATTCGGTATCAGTCGATGCACTCTCATCAATCTCTGTATCAGTATCTGCCTCAACGGGCTCCTCGGCGTCTTCAGTCCCATGTATATTTTTCTGGTGTCGCATCATATCGTAATGTCTGGTGAACGTGCGTTCACACTCAGAACAAGTATAAGCCATGTTGACGGTTGAACGACGACTGTGCGTGTTTTGGGAATACGCTCGCTTTTATAGACAGTAACGCCCATCAACGCTTAGCTCAACGCTTCAACGCCCTGGTGAATTAGCTCAGAAGCTCTGATTTCATGGAATTGACACCAATTCATCGAAATGCAGTGACGCTCGTCAACGCCCGTCGTTACGTCTTAACGCTCGTCTCAACGCTTTAACACACTTTCTTAATGCTTTAACGTTGTTTAATGATGCGTTCGAACAAATGTTTCTTTTGTGCTATTGCTCTGACATACGCCGCTTTCCAGTTCATGCCCGAGGTTTTCAACATCGACGCTGTTCTTTCAATTTCCATATGGACTGGGTCCTTATCCAACAATTTCATATGGGTCAGTAAGTCGACATACTGCTGACGTAAAGCCCGTCGTAGTCTGGGTGCCAATCTGTTATGGGCTAAAATTGCAGCTTCCTCTTTCGAATACCCTTTGCGTTGAAACTTGTTTCCTGTGGCCTCCAAAATCTCGCCCATCTCGGCGTCCATACTTTCTTTGAACAAATCCTTCCATAGCCTCGAGTTCACATTATGTTCTTCAACCTCGGGTTGGGCCTTCACGGTTGGGTGATATTCCGGGACTGATGGTATGAAGCGGACCCGCTGTATGGGGGAGGGCTGCTGCTGCTGCTCTGCCACGAGTGGACTCGGCGCATGGTGTAGGGGTATATGCCGTTGTGGTGATTCCTCGCCGGGTAACAGGTGGGTCGTCAGCCGACGATCTTCGGGGGTATGGGCTTTTAAATCTACGAACAGGTAGCCGTGCGGACGAATTGTCGCTTCTTGAAACGCCCGCATAAAATGGTCAATGTTCTGAGGATAAATTCGACTACCAAACACACGGATTTGTGCTCTCTCAATGGGATTGGAGAACAACACAAAGTATTGGCAGTTCAAGGCAATATCTCTGGACGCCTTCCCTTGAGGAAGAGATTCTGAGTCAAATAGATGACGGACAGATTTCGATGATGGGACCCTTTGGTGAATAGGTCGGCGATTTTCGAATTGTCCTTGGCCGCACTCATCAGATCATCGAGAACTACCACGTTGGTCTGCTCGGAATCGAAGTAATAGGGTTCGTCTATGTCGTGAGGAATTCCTGGGACAAAGCTCACATTCTGTAACCTTGTAGTTTCATAGGAGGGCTGCCATTGGCTATAACACCAAACAACACGTGTCGGAGCTGGGGTTGCCACACCACCCTCTAAGAACTTCATCACCCAGGATGTCTTTCCACACCCTGTAGGGCCACTCACCATCATCGTATAGGGATGCTCTACTGCTCTTGTTGGACCTATAGCGGGACTCGGCTGTGTCTCTTGGTTGTGCTTGCGTTGAATGTGCCTGAGCATACTATCGCGACGAGAGAATGCTCTCTCACAGAACGTACACGTACACGACATGTTCATCAGTCGACCAATACATATGGACTGATGATGGACACATGTTCATTCCTACATTTAAAGACTCTACCACCACCACACACACCACCACCGACTCCACCAACACCACCACCGCACACCACCAACACAACCACCAACGCCACCAACGCCACCATCAACGCCAGCAACGCCACCAACGCCACCACTGGGCGTCAACGCCCGGTGGTGGTGGTGGTGGTGGTGGTGGTGGCCGGAACTGACCTTTGACCCCGGCGCGCAAAGGTTTCCACCGCACGGTGGAAACCTTTACACCGCGCGCGCCGGGGTCAAAGGTCAGTTCCGGCCACCACCACCACCACCACCGGGCGTTGACGCCCGGTGGTGGCGTTGGTGGCGTTGGTGGTGGCGTTGGTGGCGTTGATGGTGGCGTTGGTGGTGGCGTTGGTGGCGTTGATGGTGGCGTTGGTGGCGTTGGTGGTGGTGTTGGTGGTGTGCGGTGGTGGTGTTGGTGGAGTCGGTGGTGGTGTGTGTGGTGGTGGTAGAGTCTTTAAATGTAGGAATGAACATGTGTCCATCATCAGTCCATATGTATTGGTCGACTGATGAACATGTCGTGTACGTGTACGTTCTGTGAGAGAGCATTCTCTCGTCGCGATAGTATGCTCAGGCACATTCAACGCAAACACAACCAAGAGACACAGCCGAGTCCCGCTATAGGTCCAACAAGAGCAGTAGAGCATCCCTATACGATGACGGTGAGCGGCCCTACAGGGTGTGGAAAGACATCCTGGGTGATGAAGTTCTTAGAGGGAGGTGTGGCAACCCCAGCTCCGACACGTGTTGTTTGGTGTTATAGCCAATGGCAGCCCGCCTACGAAACTACAAGGTTACAGAATGTGAGCTTTGTCCCAGGAATTCCTCACGACATAGACGAACCCTATTACTTCGATTCCGAGCAGACCAACGTGGTAGTTCTCGATGATCTGATGAGTGCGGCCAAGGACAATTCGAAAATCGCCGACCTATTCACCAAAGGGTCCCATCATCGCAATCTGTCCGTCATCTATTTGACTCAGAATCTCTTTCCTCAAGGGAAGGCGTCCAGAGATATTGCCTTGAACTGCCAATACTTTGTGTTGTTCTCCAATCCCATTGACAGAGCACAAATCCGTGTGTTTGGTAGTCGAATTTATCCTCAGAACATTGACCATTTTATGCGGGCGTTTCAAGAAGCGACAATTCGTCCGTACGGCTACCTGTTCGTAGATTTAAAAGCCCATACCCCCGAAGATCGTCGGCTGACGACCCACCTGTTACCCGGCGAGGAATCACCACAACGGCATATACCCCTACACCATGCGCCGAGTCCACTCGTGGCAGAGCAGCAGCAGCAGCCCACCCCCATACAGCGGGTCCGCTTCATACCATCAGTCCCGGAATATCACCCAACCGTGAAGGCCCAACCCGAGGTTGAAGAACATAATGTGAACTCGAGGCTATGGAAGGATTTGTTCAAAGAAAGTATGGACGCCGAGATGGGCGAGATTTTGGAGGCCACAGGAAACAAGTTTCAACGCAAAGGGTATTCGAAAGAGGAAGCTGCAATTTTAGCCCATAACAGATTGGCACCCAGACTACGACGGGCTTTACGTCAGCAGTATGTCGACTTACTGACCCATATGAAATTGTTGGATAAGGACCCAGTCCATATGGAAATTGAAAGAACAGCGTCGATGTTGAAAACCTCGGGCATGAACTGGAAAGCGGCGTATGTCAGAGCAATAGCACAAAAGAAACATTTGTTCAAACGCATCATTAAACAACGTTAAAGCATTAAGAAAGTGTGTTAAAGCGTTGAGACGAGCGTTAAGACGTAACGACGGGCGTTGACGAGCGTCACTGCATTTCGATGAATTGGTGTCAATTCCATGAAATCAGAGCTTCTGAGCTAATTCACCAGGGCGTTGAAGCGTTGAGCTAAGCGTTGATGGGCGTTACTGTCTATAAAAGCGAGCGTATTCCCAAAACACGCACAGTCGACGTTCAACCGTCAACATGGCTTGTACTTGTTCTGAGTGTGAACGCACGTTCACCAGACATTACGATATGATACGACACCAGAAAAATATACATGGGACTGAAGATGCCGAGGAGCCCGTTGAGGCAGATACTGATACAGAGATTGATGAGAGTGCATCGACTGATACCGAATCCAAGATGGCTGACAGTCTATCTACTGATATGGAGAGATTGACCTCAGAGAATCAGCCTTCATCCCAGGAAAGTGAGGCAGAACCTACCTTCTGGGATCGTATTGTGACAGCAGCTATCAATACTCACGCTGAAGCGATCGAGGACGCCGGAGAGGATAATTTACAGCAGACGTACACCCAAATGCGGCCCCGCATCAGGAAAACAGCCATGGCGATCTATGAACAGTATACCTTACTACCGCTTGAAATGAAAGGGGACCCCACGCACAGGTCCATCATGAAGACCAAGCGTCACTTGGAAGAGGATATGGGTTTACCACCCACCGAGGCCCTGGAAAATGCGATTAGAATGCGCAAACAACTGTTTCAGGACATGCTGCCCGATGAATATCCAGGCCTGCCTGATGATGATTAGAACAAACGGTTCAGAGCGAACATGGCCGAAGACGGAACTCTCTGAAATGGCGACTTTTGATTGGACAAGAATACATCTAACGGGCAAGAACGAACATGACATGCAAATGGCGGTCTCTGATTGGACAAGAGTCTTTCCTGAATTGTAAACATACCCAACGCGGCTCCCACAGCGTGGGTATGTTATGATGGAGGGGAAAATAAACTATATGAAAAAAAAATTGTTGTTTTTGTTGTTCTCTCATGTGTCATCCTTGTTGTTGTTGTTGTTCCTCTCCGGTCTATATCATGGTGTTATGCTAGAGCGTTAAGGCGTAACTATGAGCGTTGACGGGTGTCACTGCATTTCCAATGAATTAATGACAATTCCATGAAAATCAGAGCTTTGGGGCTAATTCACCAGGGCGTTGAAGCGTTGAGCTTGGCGTTGGCGGACGTTGCTACAAGATGACACCTCACACGACGCATTCGAACCGTGAATAGCCCATCTCGACCCCAAATACCTTCCTTCACTGCCCGAAAATGGTCACTTTCGCTACTACTCGTACCGATGACGTCACTGATGACGTCACAGATGACGGGAACATCCCTCAAATCGGTATGTACACCCCGAGAACTACAAGATGACACCTTCCAGGACGCATTCGAACCGTGAATAGCCCATCTCGACCCCAAATACCTTCCTTCACTGCCCAAAATGGCCACTTTACTTACTACAACCAACTGCGCATGCGCAGATTAACGCGACTTGCATTCAAAAACACACCATTCTGACTCTACCCCACACAAGCTTCACTTTGACACCTCACACGACCCATTCGAACCGTGAATAGCCCATCTCTATCCCAAACACACCCCTACATAGCACCCAAAATGCTATACTACGGGCCAGGCTGCGCATGCGCAGACTATTGAACACAGACGAACCATTAGTGTAGTCAAGTGCTCCTCCACGAGAGCTTCAAAATAAGACCTCACTCGACCCCATTGGACCATTAGGGACTCAACTAGACTCCAACATGTCCACCCCGTATGGGCCTATACACCCATAGCCATGCAGTATAGGCCTATGGGCCTACCCAGGCCTCGGTGACTTTTTTCAAAAATTTCACCGATTCGCTCCGGGGCACTTCCTATCGTGTTTGTCTTGACGAGACGAGTAAAACGAGACCCCACAACCCTATCGCAAATGTATAGAAGTACGTTTCCCAGGGGGACAAACATTGATCCTATACCCCAGTATGGGCCTATATGGGGCTCGGTGACTATTTTCAAAAATTTCACCGATTCGTGCCGGGACACTTCCTATCATGTTCTAAATGACGAGACTAAGAAAACGCGACCCCACAACCCATACCGCAAATGTCGAGAAGTAGGTTTCCCAGGGGGACAAACATTGATCCTATACCTCCCCAATCTGATTAAAACAGACTTAATAAACTGCTCCTCTTTCGGACATGTCGCTAAATTAAGATCTGGGACAGTCCCTATCTTAAATCTGTCGCGCATGTCAGGCTTGCGACCAATCACAGTCCAGTCTCAACAGGCGTGGAGATGCCGCAAGACGGTACATCTTCGGAAAATTTATGACATAGATTCTGCATTGAAGATCAACCATTGAAACGCGGAAAACATCGAATTACGTCAATTATACCGTATTTTCGCCTGCATGTTGTCTGATCGTACTGTTCTTGTTTATCTGATGATGCTGAACAATAATGACCTTGTGATCTTTGGGTTGGGTCATAAATTTTCTGAAGATGTACCATTTTGCCGATTATTTTCGATTACATCTAAAATTATGGTGTGTTGGCGTGTCCGCATTAAAGCAGGAGCGACTGCAGATGCTCTCTGTAATGTATGCTACGTAAAAGACACTGTATAGCCGTTCTTTTTACCGGCTACGGGAAATCTTTATGTTGCCGAGTGTACGGACGAGACGCACAAAAATTCCAGCTTCAGGCGGGTGACAAAGACGTACTTTGCTGTCGACTCAGTCCTTGAGCGATCACCGAAGATGATTATTTGCTCCCCGATGCTCTCTTCGATGACAGACCAGGTGAAAAGATCAAGGGATATTTCTTGCACTGCTGGATATATAGGTACGGTTATTTGTTTCATAAAATCAGTTCATAACTGCATCGCAACAAGAACGGAGATTGGGAGATTAGCCGTCACGCTATAATACGACGCGTCTCATTGGGCGACTATTTGACCCGGAAACTATTCTGATTCGGAGTTCATCTGACGGATTTGTTATAGGGATTGTCCCAGATCTTAATTTAGCGACATGTCCGAAAGAGGAGCGGTTTATTAAGTCTGAGTTTTAATCAGATTGATACCTCCCATACCCCATATAGGCATTTTCCCGTAATTTAGGATAAAGTCCGTATTCCGTATTTTTTCAGGAAAATTTTTACATACACCCACCCTGGAACTAGGGGGAGATAACTCTATTGATAGGCAAGCCCCGTTAAGCCCGGCGACCTATATACCCCCCATACCCCATATAGGCATTTTCTCAGTTTTTCGATAAAGTCCGTGTTCCGTATTTTTTTTTTCAGGAAAATTTTACATGCACCCACCCAGCCATCAAATACCCCTTCACCTAGGCTTCACTTTGATACCTCATAGAACTCCATCGGACCATTAGTGGCTCCCCTAGCTCCAAAACGGCTATTTGCATACCCTTGGGCCACCGCGCATGCGCAGAATGCCGATATTTCAACCCCACACCCAGCCCATTAGATGCCCCTTCACGAATGCTTCACTTTGATACCTCATAGAACTCCATCGGCCCATTAGGGGCTCCCCTAGCTCCAAAACGGCTATTTTCATACCCTTGGGCCACCGCGCATGCGCAGAATGGCGATAGTTCAACCCCACACCCAGCCCATTAGATGCCCCTGCGCATAAGCTTCACTTTGATACCTCACTCGACCCAATCGGACCATTTTATCTAGGGACTACTTTTTCTTCGCGGAAGCTTTTTCCTGAGACCGAATCACCGCCAAAATCGCTGCCAGACCGCATCACCGCGGAGGAATACATGGAACTATTTTTGACCTGGAAAAATTGGAACTCTTCTGTGTTGGAGGTATCTTTTTGGTCAATTTGAAATACTCGCTTCTGATTGGACGAGAGCTCTGTGACGGATTTGAAATACTCGCTTCTGATTGGACGAGAGCTCCACACATGCTCCACAAATTTTACCCGGGGAACAAATAAGTAGGTCAATCCGGTCCAATCGGTCTTTTCTATACTACTTGGGATCTTACTACCTGTCTCATGTATCACTGACTCATTCATCCCTCGATTCCTTTCACTTGTGTGTGTTTAAGAGGAATATGAACCATTAATAGTTTATTCTCTGTCTGTCTGATATTACGACAGTCCATGGTATCATCATCGGACCGATCGACAGTCCATGGTAGGTCAAAATACGGTCAGTCCGAACTGACGTGAACCGTGTAATCTTGGCCAATGATTCGCCAAATGGACTGTTGCCAAGACAAATGGTAGCTACCATGGACTGTCGACATATCTGATATACAATCATATGTTGCCTCATTATAACATTGCAGCTGTTATCCGGCTTCAATGTGAAGTGATCCAATCTACAGTTCATGGTCGCATGACACATGGACTGGTGCATTCACCTACAATCATACATGTCGATTCAGTAGGGTGTCCCCGGACTCCCGAGGTCCTCGCGGCCGCCGACCATCCTCTCCGACTCCTGGAGAGCACATCCTCTCCCACCGACGGTCAGGACTCTTCGCTTCTTCTTCGCTCTAGAGCATGGCTTTTATAGCCGATCCATCCCACGATTCTTTGCGTATACTGATACTTCTGGATTCCGATTTCTGCAGGTCGGTTTGTCCGATTCCGCTGATCGTTTGAGGTAATTTCACCGATATTTCTAGGCATTGTATGTTTCCCGGATTCTCAGAATCTTACCCCCCCACACACACACACACATACACACTCAGTCAGTTACATGTATGAGAGGTGATCACATGTCGGGAATCTCAGCTGGAATCATTAAAGGGTAATGCAAGCGACTTTCGTTACACAGTATTTGAGTTATCTTCATACCCAAGTCGACTTATCCGTTCACACTTCGAATTAGCCTTCATATATCGCCCCACCGACAGTGTTCAAAATAATTTATAGATGGACACCGAAACGTCATTGACCTCGAATCAATTTGAAATTCGAAATGGGCCATTGATTGCCTACAGGGGCGGTGGAAGCGATTTCAGATTGCCCCGACCCTCGATCACAGCACAATTAGGTGAGGGTCCTGGGGCCGCCTATAGGCCCCGGAAGCTCCGGGGTCCTAGATCGCAGGAGATGCATTCTGAGCTATTTCGCGCACATAAAATACCATATTAATGCTCGATAAAATGTTGAAATGTGGGTTCAAATAAAACATTTAAAAAGTCTATTTATCACAGAAAATCAGGTTCCACTTAAAAATTCCCGTCATCATACGGCACAGAAACACGACAGTGTGCTCTGTTTCGAGACATTCAGAAATGACCAAATATTGATACTCGTGAAAGCGGGAGAGTAGATAACGCCCAAGCTTTATCGACAAGATTCCAAGACTAAATGATAGGCCTATAGATTTATTCGACTTTACACTTAAAATGTACAGATGGCACTGCTGACGGTTAAATATTACAGGTCAGCAGCGCCATCTGGACATTTAATATGGGTACAGTCGATGGTGCTGTTACATGTAAGTTACAATACATACGATACGAATTATGGTTAAATTCGCTCTGAAAAGGTGTAGGTTTAGATGTCTTGTAAATCTTGAATTACGTAATGCCAGTGGTGTTTAGTACAGCAAAACAATAAAACTCGAACTCGTCCAGCATGATTGACTAAACATTCAGACGCTGTGACATTGCCCCGACTCTAGCAGACGGTGATCAGCGGTCCTGGAATTATTGCCCCGACCATGGTTGGGGTGGTCGCGGCCGTCACCGTACAAACAGTGGTTGAGTATGTTCTGATTGGTTCTTCTCTGATTTGTAGACGAAATTTACACCTCAGAATTTGAATGTTTTAGGTGAAACCATCAAGGCTTCTTCCAAATGTAAACGGAGATCAAGTCTCGTGCATGAAGGTATATTTCAGCAGACGAGTTCGAAAGCGGGCGATAACATCACTTCGGTTCAGCGGTCATTTCCGTTGATGGAAGCAACCACCTCGCTGGGGGTCTAATAACACCCCAGCCACCAGTCAGATTTTTGGACCGGATTCGGGGCCTTCGCGCACATCGCCGGAAGTGACATCATATATAGTAAAATAGATGTTTAACGAAAATTTTGATTACTTTTCAACTCTGCATAATACCTCCGTTGACCTAGCGTTAAAAAGAATTATCTGGAGATAATTTTCCCTGTTTATCTGGACAGAGCATATGAAAAGTAGTTCGCTCATGTGCAACACTGCTTTGAAAAAGTTGGAAGTATCTCCAACGAAACGTCAGCTCCACAGCAATAAAGAAGTTGTTATCCATAGAATAGCCTTGTGTTATATACGCCGACTTCTAAATGCCTATCAAAGAAACTAAAGGAGTCGTTTGGTTGGATTCAAACTGAACCGTGCGTTGGTTGGTTTCCCCTATACGTCATAGCAACGTAGTAAAGGTCAACTTCCGCTATTGGTGGCAGGGATGGTAATGGAGCCTGCGAAATGGAGCATGCGCTGTGGGGAGGTTGTTATCAGTCCCGTACGTTCCCATTCTCGTCTCGCGAGACTCCCTACTGCGAGAAAGAGTCTCACGCGTAAATGGGAGCCATCCCCCCAAAATTTGGGGGGTGAGTAGGCGGTGTATGATTATCTGGCTTGTCACTGACCTGCTGACTCCGCCAAGTTAGAAGCGCATTGCTAAACATAACGTGGGCTATATAATTGGGAAATGACTCTTTCCGTTTCGGAGCATATCAATCGCGAACAAATTATTGTCTGTATGTATACTTGGCCGTGAAAGCGAGTTATCTAATACAGGAAGTAGTTCGCGGGTAGACACGGCTCGCAAGACGGTACATCTTCGGAAAATTTATGACCTATTCCAAGGTTCTTAGCCTGACATGTTCATGATCAGGTCAGGGGATTTGCAGCATTTCTGTTCTTCATTCAATACATAGTATTGTTCATACACCCTATGATATGTACTTTTGTTGCTAACATTATGCAAGTTTTGTTGTTAAAAAAATAAAACTGAACGTTCTTGTAGGCCTACTCGTTTGAAGCAGCAGACATTATATAAATTTGGGATAGGCCTAGGTCATAAATTTTCTGAAGATGTACCATTTTGCACACGGCTCGCTTTGAGAATGATGTCATGCTGCCTCGCTTTGAGATTGGAGATTCAAAAATGTCACCAGTTTACATGAGAGTCGCTTTGGTCTCCCGCGGGTAGACACGGCTCTCTTTGAGAATGACACTAAAGGAGTCGTTTGGTCGGATTCAAACTGAACCGTGCGTTGGTTGGTTTCCCCTATACGTCATAGCAACGTAGTAAAGGTCAGCTTCCGCTATTGGAGGCAGGGATGTTATTGGAGCCTGCGAAATGGAGCATGCGCTGTGGGGAGGTTGTGATGGAAGGTCAAAGCTCAAGAGGTCTAAGTTTTAGGACTATTGTTTTGTCATGCAGGGACAGAATTGTCTTCCTTCGGGGTCAAAGGTCAAGGTGGTGGTTGAAGATCATGATCAAGGGTCAAAGGTCAAGAGTCTAACGTCATGATCATATATGCATTACAGTAACGCGGGGAAATCTCATGAAAAAACCCCAGAGATATATCGTCATCTCCAACTTTCCCAGGGCGAAGAGCGGAATGGATCTAATTTGGAACGGTTTAACCGCGAGAAATATCAAGGAGATTAACTATTAAATTGTTGAATTCGCATCATATGGCATGTTTTATATACACGAAAGAAATCCTTTATAAAAACCTACTCAATGCAATAAGTTTGATCGCATGAAGATCAGACAAGAACAACAAAGTGGCCAACACATCAAGGTTCTATTTTCTCACATTTTATAATTGTCCCCAGCATCTGATCATATCCAAGCCGGGGCACAGGTGTAACAGCCACGCTGATCACTCAGTCATGAGAAGCCGTCTTGTTGTGCGTCAGAATCGGCTTTGCCACGCCGTGATACTGAGAGGACAACAAAGTCCTTGAACTGCTGGGGTGTTTTTTTTCAATTTGACCGCATTTTGTTCAGGACCACGTGGGTGATAACCTCATATTCCCTTCAAGTCGCGCTTGTTTTCCAAGTTAGACATGTGCGTGAGATCTCTTCATTTCAAGCGAAAATAAGCCATACAAGAGGTATGGTGTTTTTCTTAGTTGGGGTCGCATATGGGGGTATACCGTACGCCACGCGAGAAGCTTGTGAATCATGTTCTGCTTCTTGGATATATCGTAGCGTTAGTATCAATAGCCTGATCCACAATGCGGACCCAGACTCATAGTTCGTCTTCTTCGTCTTCTTCCTCGCTCAAACTTTTCAGAAACGAGCTAACACTGTCCGCAGACGAGCTTTCATTACGTACCCATGCGTTTTCTTCTGGTACCTCATCATATCGCAGTATCTGTTCACCCGAACATAGAGCAACGACAAGCCATGCTGACGGTCAGCGTAGTCTATCGGATGAGGTCATAGACGAGCGTTAAATTGTGTTGACGATCGTTTACCGTGTTAGTGTGGGCGTTGATGAGCATTTGGCGTCCGCGCAATGTAGCTTATCATTTGCTCTGAACCCTTCGGCTTTGCATCAGTCGTAAGCTGCAGGAGAGAGGCTACTTGTTTAACGTTCAGTATCCATTAGCGTTTCCACAGAGGTTTGAAAACGCCTGTTGCAAGATCAGCAGATTCGAGGAACAGTCGCTTCTGGTTTTCTCTGCCATAATATATATACCCTGGTCACCCATCGAATGTTTTCTCTGGGCGTTACAAGATGATAACGAATGCATTCTCGTTGGCAATCTCAGCTTGACATAGGGCTACGTCAGAAAATATCCTCGGTCCCAGCTCGACGTAGGGCTGTGTCAAATATATCGTCGGTGCTCATGATAGTGAATATTTGGTCGGCCTGGCCGTGGGTTTTTATAGCGCTCTGAGGGGCCAACTATTTTCGCGTTTTGATCTTAATTGTTTGTGTTTATATTGAGCTCTTAAAATCTGTGCCAGAGCACTGCTGAAGGGCATTGTGCAATACCTAGCTGTGAAATCATCTGCACAGCCAATCAGTGATCAATACATAAAGGGGGATTTCCCTGGGTTTATTCACATAGGTGTGTGCCCATGCCCTTTGATCATAAACATTGACCTAACCTTTACCCCGTCATTTGATCTTTGATCCTTGCATTTGACCTCTATGGCAAGCCAAAGTGCTTTTTATTCGAGAAATTCCGATATCGGGAATTGAATTCCCGATATCGGAATTAAAATTTCCGTTATCGGAAATTCATGACCTTCAATTTCCGATATCGAAAATTGAATTCTCGATATCGGAAATTCAATTTCCGATAACGGAAATTGCAATTCCCGATATCGGAAATTAGAATTTTCGATATCGGAAATTGCAATTTCCGATATCTGTAATTCGGAGACAATTCCCGATATCGGAAATTGAATTCTCGATATCGGAAATTGAATTCCCGATATCGGAAATTGAATTCCCGATATCGGAAATTCAATTCCCGATATCGGAAATTCAATTCCCGATATCGGAAATTCAATTCCCGATATCGGAAATTCAATTTCCGATATCGGAAATGCAATTCCCGATATCGGAAATTGTCATTGAATTTCCGATATCGGGAATTGCAACTCTAGGGTGCACTCCACACTTGCCACGGTTTCGTACAAAGTGGTCCCTCCCTAATTTTATAATAAGGAAGATCGCCCGATTTTGACAGCGGTGACAATTTCCGATATGGGAAATTCTATTTCCGATAACGGAAATTGAATTCCCGATATCGGAAATTGAATTCCCGATATGGGAAATTCTATTTCCGATATCGAAAATTGTCACTGAATTTCCGATATCGGAAATTCTAATTCCCGATATCGGAAATTCTATTTCCGATATCGAAAATTCTAATTTCCGATATCGGGAATTGCAATTTCCGATATCGGAAATTAGAATTTCCGATATCGGGAATTGAATTCCCGATATCGGAAACTCGGAATAAAAAGCACTTTGGCTTGCCATCGTATGACCTCGACCTGCACAGATTTTTCCCAGATATATATATTTTGATGAATTTGATCTCTGACTTCATGGCCGGAAGTGACCTCCGACCGGAAGTGGCCTCATCGCCGAGTGATCTCGGAACGGCATTCGCAACTTCTCGGGGATCTCCGGTTTGAGATGTCCCTCGAAGGCCATTGACGCCATATTGAACTAGAGCGTGGTCACGTGTGTTTCGGTCGTCAGGGGCAAGACGCATTCTCGTCTCGCGAGACTCCCTACTGCGAGAAAGAGTCTCACGCGTAAATGGGAGCCATCCCCCCAAAATTTGGGGGGTGAGTAGGCGGCGTATGATTATCTGGCTTGTCACTGACCTGCTGACTCCGCCGAGTTAGAAGCGAATTGCTAAACATAAAGTGGGCTATATAATTGGGAAATGACTCTTTCCGTTTCGGAGCATATCAATCGCGAACAAATTATTGTCGGTATGTATACTTGGCCGTGAAAGCGAGTTATCTAATACAGGAAGTAGTTCGGCGGGCAGGCACGGCAAGAGGGATGACCATGTGCTGCTTTTTCTTGGGTTGGAGATTCAAAATGTGCAGAGTTGCATGAGGAGGTGAAGGCTTTGCGACCTCGCGGGTAGACACGGCTCTCTTGCTTGAGAGTAAGGGTAAAAAAGACGGTACATCTTCGGAAAATTTATGACCTATCTCAGGTTCTTAGCGTGACATGTACTTGATCAGGGCAAGGCAGTTGCAGCATTTCTGTTCTTCATTCACTACATAGTACTGCTCACACGCCCTATGATATGTACTTTTGTTGCTATCATTATGCAAGTTTTGTTGTTAAAAAAATAAAACTGAACGTTGAACTTTATTTATGGCCTACTCGTTTAATTGAAGCAGCAGACATAAATTTAGTTGACCTTGATTCTGCATTGAAGATCAACCATTGAAACGCGGAAAACAACGAATTACGTCAATTTTACCATATTTTCGCCTGCATGTTGTCTGATCGTACTATTCTTGTTTATCTGATGATGCTAAACAATAACGATCTTGTGATCTTTGGGTTAGGTCATAAATTTTCTGAAGATGTACCATTTTGCCTGTCAGGGAACTGTCAGTGACGTCACGGGAATTATATCTTGCCAATACGTGGCGGGTGTACCATTTAAACTGATGGTTTTCTATTGAAACGTGCTTCGAATGAAAAGAATAAACAGTTTTTAGAATATCTGACGTAAATCAGAGACTCGCAGGGAAATATTTGCTGGTCGGGGATTAGGGCTTCCGCGAGAGTGATTGGGCTTCGGAGCCATGCGTATTAAACCGTTCCGGCGCGTCACATCTGGAGATTCATAGGAAATTCATGCATTCTCAAAGAGAGCCGTGTCTACCCGCGGGAGACCAAAGCGACTCTCATGTAAACTGGTGACATTTTTGAATCTCCAATCTCAAAGCGAGGCAGCATGACATCATTCTCAAAGCGAGCCGTGTCTACTCGCGAACTACTTCCTGTATTAGATAACTCGCTTTCACGGCCAAGTATACATACCGACAATAATTTGTTCGCGATTGATATGCTCCGAAACGGAAAGAGTCATTTCCCAATTATATAGCCCACGTTATGTTTAGCAATTCGCTTCTAACTCGGCGGAGTCAGCAGGTCAGTGACAAGCCAGATAATCATACGCCGCCTACTCACCCCCCAAATTTTGGGGGGATGGCTCCCATTTACGCGTGAGACTCTTTCTCGCAGTAGGGAGTCTCGCGAGACGAGAATGGAAATTCATGTTGTCGTCCCCCGAGCGTAGAATCAGTCCCCTTCGTAGATTTCCGCTCGGGAGTTCCGAATGCTCGGAACGGATGTGAAGCCTTCATCCAGCAAGAGCAGTCGTCTGTACCTACTGATTTACTCGTGTTTGTTTCTATCTGGGTCACGACAGTTTAAAAAAACGTTTAATTAAGTTGCTAATATCTCCGAAGACAATTTCTTGATATTTTCTACACTAATGGTTATATAATGTTAGGATCACAACCTTTCGCAATTGTTAGGACGATATTAGGTAGTTGGCTAAGAATCTTACCAATCCGAAGACGATTCTACCAACTCTGTATCATGATCTGTCCTCTAGATGTCTTCCGCGCCTTGTCAAGAATGGAGTCAGCTATGTACAGCGAAGGCCATCGTAGACTGTTAATTACGGTACATATTCTAGAAAAATAATAACATGAAACAATATGTAGTATACACTGGGAACTATAATTGTAACCAGATGTGTGCTACATGGTGTTTTCATTGTTTCTTTTTATTCTAGAAAGATAAAGACATGAAACAATATGTAGTATACACCGGGAACTATTATTGTACACCATGCAGATGAGTGCTACATAGTGTTTTCATTGTTTCCTTTTATTCTAGAACAAGTGAGAAATGACTACATTGTAGTCAAAACCTGCGGCAGTGGCAATAATACAGTGAAAGGCATATCAGCGGAGGTAGAGGTAATGGTAGAAAAAACAACATCTGCCAGTGTTTTCATGCCCAGGGAAGTAATTTTCAGATTCTAACTCACAATTGTAGGAATTGCCTAATAGGTCTGATACCATATATATATATATATATTCACTTTCCCCGTTCAAAATCCAACGATTTTGACTGGTCCATGCCGTCTATACTGAATTGACAGACGAAGTCACAATTATCGGTTTGGCAATATCTTGGTATAAGTATCGTGTATGCCAAATTTCAAAACATTCGGTTCAGCCGTTGATTTTTGCAAATCAAAAAGGCTTTCAAATATTTGGAATCCAAATAAATTTCAAGGGTTTAGTCATAGCGCAAAAATCTACGCTCTTCAGTCTCCCTTCTCGCTTACGTTGCCGAGCATAATGGAAAGTTTATATTTCCTTAATTTTCAATGAATTTAGTATAAGGTCTATCACTCTGATCTGTGAAACTATGGAATGGGGTTGAAGGCTTTATCAAACTGTCCAAGAGGCATAATGACACTTTTCACTATTAAATTAAGGCCTGTGACAGTCTTGATATTCAATTGGACTAATTAATTAAGTTTCTGTATTTGCGTGTCATCTGCAAACTAAATACCTTGACACTATTTTCCATGCAGCGAGTCAATACCAAGACATTAACTATTTCATTCTTAGGAAATATCATCTCATCTGACAAGTTCAAACTTGCCTTTTCGAAGGTAATTTAAGTGGAAAATGTCAGGGCTAGTTCACTAAACAAGGTATGTGTGTAAGAGAATGATGTCGAATTCTCCTCTCCTGGAAATCAAGGCCCTAGCTTTTGACAACGAGGACAAATAGATCGCTTTTATGGTCAGCATCTGCTAATAAATGACGTCCTTCCATTCGTAAAACTGACAAAGTAACGTAAATTTTGTATAGAACCAGTAAATTCTAGCAGAAATGGGCTCTGACTTGAGAGAATGATGTCAAATGCAATATGTTTCTGCGCATTGTCTGCTGATACACATAAGTATTGAATTTACGGAAGTGATTAATGCTATTCTAAAGGGATTCTGAGTGCGGAAGAGGACGGGAACATCAATACCAGCGAATCAAGGCCCTGGCTTGCGAGAATGAGGATAGAGAGGCTGTGTTCTGAAAGAGAATCATTCAAAATAGCTATTTGCCGAATGTCATGCAACCGAAAGTGCACAATATAACTGCACGACTGCGAGGTATTGTTCGCGCACAGGGGTGTCCAACTCATTAAATACTACATAGTCATTTCTGTCTCTTCGAAGTGGGCTACCATTTGAAATTGTCCGGTAATGAGTGAGTCCATCTGAATCCTTTCGTCGGCAAAATAATCATTCAAGATTCAAGATGTTATTGTACAAACACCAGTCAAAGGCAGAGTACACAATTTTAAGAGGAATACAACTAGAGAAAAAATGGAACAGTGACATGAATATTAATATTTATATATATGTTATATCTGAGAGATATGTTATATTTGAGTGTTACTGTTGATATTAGAACCTTGATTTTTAGGATTAAAGTGCATCAGGGGACTGTTGCCAGCATGTTTCGAGTGGACCTACTTTTGATGAAAATTTCTGGTGATTTTTGATTAAAATCACTGGTGATTCTAACTTGGGCCGTGCCCATCTTAAAATTGGCAGGATTTCAACTGGGGGTTCAAGAGTTCAGTGCGTGTCTGAGTCCTAATGCATACACTACTTCGTAGGTCCTCTGACGTTATTCACACTGGGCATGAAGGTGCATTAGGGGACTGTTGCCAGCATGTTTCGAGTGGACCTACTTTTGATGAAAATTTCTGGGGATTTTTGATTAAAATCACTGGTGATTCTAACTTGGGCCGTGCCCATCTTAATATTGGCAGGATTTCAACTGGGGGTCCAAGAGCACAGTGCGTGTCGGAGTCCTAACGCCTACCCTACTTCGTAGGTCCTTTGACGTTATTCACACTATTCTCATATATAATAATTAACGAAGCAATAATTCATTCCATCGAATATAGTTGCAAATGAATTTCAAACGCGCTTGAAGACAGTATTGTCATGTGAGATCGGAGGTTGAAAAGAAAAGTGTGGCAGAGATCACACTCTCTTAGCGCATGCGCATTTCAAAAAGTCACAAGAACAACAACAACAACAACAACAAGAACAACAACGCGAGCCTCCCGTAGACCTGCGTGCCGCAGGTAAAAATAAAGACATGAAACAACATGGAGTATATACCGGGAACTATAATTGTACACCAGATATGTGCTACTTAGTATTTTCATTCTTTCGTTTTCTAGAATATGTATCAACTTAATACTTACTCTATGAGGGCCGTACAACTTCTCAACAATCATCCCAGATCGGACATCTTCCCTTCACTTAATGTTTTCATAGTTATCTGTTGGCATGCCTACTCGCTTCCCATAATCTCACCAACCATATCAACATACCGTATCAACAACAAAATTCTAGGGATGTTGAAATATTGCATCGACATTTTAGTTGAACTCTAAAACACCCGAGTCTCCGACTGTCGTATTGTTCTCCAGAGTTGTGGCACACGAACAGCTAACATCCTGCGTACGGTCATATCTGGTGACCGGTCCGTGCAAACTGTATCTTTGTTTTCAGTGCTTCGTGTGCTTCGGTGTAAGTCATTTGAAAGCAGCAATGGTCCGAATGATGATAAGCCTTCACTATTTGAGACAGAACATTTTAATACTGGCGCATATTTCTGGTAGTAAAATACTCAAATTGTCTTATCGGCGTTCGATTCCATCACTCTATAACGCAAGCCTTATTCCGATTTAATGTGTGATAGGAAAACACACCATTCCATTTGAAAAATTCGTGAAATTTCTTGCTTAGAAATAGCCTATGATCGTCAGTTTTTGTATAGAGGTTTGCGTTCTCCTTTGAAATGATATCCTTAAGTCTTGGGACGATATATGTAAACAAGCGTTCTGAGAACCCCAACATCTCGCCTTGCGGTGTCATCCGCCAAAGGTGCAGCAGTATTGAAAGCATACATGTAGAGCAAACAATAAGGTCTGGAATAAGTGATGTGGTACAGACAATAATGTCTGGGATAGATTATCTGGTACAGACAATAACATCAGTCCCATGTGGGATTACTGGCAAAAGTTAATCCCATGTAGGATGGATAGGTCAGTGCGGTCGGATTACTGGTACATAGGGCATTCCAGTGTGAGATTACTGCTGGGTGGACCAGTCCCATGTTATTACTGATGGATAGTCCTCTGTGGTATTACTGCTGGATAGTCCAGTCCCAAGTGGGATTACTACCATCACCATCATGGTATGGATGGTAGTGATGGTATGGACGGTAGTGATGGTATGGATGGTAGTGATGGTATGGATGGTAGTGATGGAGTGAGTGAGTGAGTGAATAGGGTTTAACGTCGCTTTCAACATTTTTTCAGCAATATCACGACGGGGAAGGGAAGGGAGGGGAGGGGGAGAGGCAGGGGAACCTACTTGTAACAGAGCAGATCTAATGCTGTTAGTGATGGTATGGATGGTAGTGATGGTATGGATGGTAGTGATGGTATGGATGGTAGTGATGGTATGGATGGTAGTGATGGTAGGAATGGTAGTGATGGTATAGATGGTAGTGATGGTATGGATGGTAGTGATGGTATGGATGGTAGGAATGGTAGTGATGGTATGGATGGTAGTGATGGTATGGATGGTAGTGATGGTATGGATGGTAGTGATGGTAGGATGTTAGGGATGGTAGTAGTGATATGGATGGTAGTGAAGGTAGGATGTTAGTGGTGGTAGTGATGGTAGTCATGTGCACTTCAGCTAAATGCAAAACTCAATCATTTCCCATAATTTGGAGAAAAATTAATATTTCATCTCAAAAATAGCACAAGTACATACTCCAATCATAAGAAACATGTGTATGAAGTTTCGTAATCATCCAATGAGAGCTGACAACTGCAGCAAACTTATCATGTAGAAGCCTACATGTACAATAAACCTAAACAGAAAACTCATTCGTTTGCCATAATTTTGAGAAAAATTAATATTTCTTCTCAAAAATAGCACAGGTACATTCTCTTATCATAAGAAACATGTGTACCAAGTTTCATAATCATCCAATGACAGCTGACAACTGGAGCAAACTTACCATGTACATGTATATGTGCCTCTACATGTACAATTGACCTAAACAGAAAACTCATTCATTTGTCATAATTTGGAGAAAACTTAATATTTCTTCTCAAAAATAGCACAGGTACATCCTCTAATCATAAGAAACATGTGCACCAAGTTTCATAATCATCCAATGAAAGCTGACAACTGCAAGAAACTTTCCAAGTACAGATGTACATGTGCACTTCAGCTAAACGCAAAACTCATTCATAGGGATTTTAACATTAGAGCACCCCAGGGGTAGTACCCCCAGGTGGCATACCCACCCCCCATATTTTTTATATTTTTTTTATATTTTTTCTAATTTTTCTAGATTTTTTTTTAACTTGCTAAACCAAAAACCCATTCATTTCCAGGCAGGGGACACCGACACCGACACCGACACCGACGACATCCTCTCTCCCCCTCTCCTAATATCTCCCCTTTACTTCGTAAGGCGAGATAAAAATGATAACTTGTTTCTTTTTTCATTGATCAAAGACGACTTATCAACTAAATCGGCCTGCCAAATATGATATCCACCTATACTTAATACTCTGTTGAGTGGTCAATTTCATCTAGCGCTCTTATGAAGAGGAAGAGTATCATGTTTTCTGCGTTCACATACTTGTTTGTACTATATTTCTACCGCTTTGTCGACTCTTACGGTATCGTGGAACGGTTGAACTTTGGTGTATGCTACTTCACTAGCGGGATTGTACTAACTCGTCTCTGACCATCATTATGAAGTCACGAATTACCTGACTCGGATTATCTACTTCGCATCTCATGCGATATTTTTTTGATAATCGTGTTGAGAACGGAGACGGGGGATACGTAACACTTCGTCGAGGTATTCGTTCTTCTCGTTCCGACTTCGCCCATAAATTGTACGTCAAAGCAGTCTATGAGTTCCGCACAGCGTCCTTCCTGCCCATCAGTTCGTTGCATGCAAGGGCGCGGTCTCATTGGTTTTAAATTTCAGTTGTTCCCATATTTTCCGTCCAGTGTGATATAATTTTTGATGGGATATAACCACTTTGATGTCCAGTCGCTCTTGTTCCTAAAACGAAGATGTATCTGGCCAACGAGGGGACGCAATTTATATGCTAAGTGAGACATCTTGACGAACATCGTTTCAATAGCAATATTACGAAGATGAAAAGTATATTCCAGGGTGTTTATAATTGAATGTAAATAGATTAAATCAGTTTGGTAGTATCCACGACATCGGGTCCCGAATAATATGTTTGCGTTGGCTTTCAGATTGTCTGATTGAAAGTTGTCGGTGCCACTGCCAAGTTCAATCCGTCACTGTGTATCAACTTCCTGAACACAGTTGTGTGGAAATTGCCCTCTGCACAAATTTTGTGATTGTAGTTTGTGGCTGTTCTTAACATGGCGGAGAATGAAACATTTGGTCAGCGTCGGGCCTTACAGACTTGTGTTCTGAATAAGAACTCGCGTTCTACTATTCTTTTGCCTGTTTGGACCGTTTCTTCTATCTAACGATCACATAGTTATAAAGTTCATCACTTTTCATCAGATGACTTGATCCGATAACATCATTGTTCCTGGATATTTGTATCTAATACCGCTCAAGCCGATGCTAGGGGCAGTGAGGTCATGTATCTAATACCGTTCAAGCCGATGTTAGGGGCAGTGAGGTCATGTATCTAATACCGTTCAAGCCGATGTTAGGGGCAGTGAGGTCATGTATCTAATACCGCTCAAGCCGATGTTAGGGGCAGTGAGGTCATGTATCTAATACCGCTCAAGCCGATGCTAGGGGCAGTGAGGTCATGTATCTAATACCGCTCAAGCCGATGCTAGGGGCAGTGAGGTCATGTATCTAATACCGCTCAAGCCGATGTTAGGGGCAGTGAGGTCATGTATCTAATACCGCTCAAGCCGATGTTAGGGGCAGTGAGGTCATGTATCTAATACCGCTCAAGCCGATGCTAGGGGCAGTGAGGTCATGTATCTAATACCGCTCAAGCCGATGTTAGGGGCAGTGAGGTCATGTATCTAATACCGCTCAAGCCGATGCTAGGGGCAGTGAGGTCATGTATCTAATACCGCTCAAGCCGATGTTAGGGGCAGTGAGGTCATGTATCTAATACCGCTCAAGCCGATGTTAGGGGCAGTGAGGTCATGTATCTAATACCGCTCAAGCCGATGCTAGGGGCAGTGAGGGTCATGTATCTAATACAGAAACAAGCCGATGTTAGGGGCAGTGAGGTCATGTATCTCTAATACCGCTCAAGCGATGCTAGGGGCAGTAGAGGTCATGTATCTAATACCGCTCAAGCCGATGTTAGGGGCAGTGAGGGTCATGTCATCTACTTCGCTCAAGCCGATGTTAGGAGCAGTGAGGTCATGTATCTAATACCGCTCAGAAGCCGATGCTAGGGGCAGTGAGGTCATGTATCTAATACCGCTCAAGCCGATGTTAGGGAGCAGTGAGGTCATGTATCTAATACCGCTCAAGCCGATGTTAGGGGCAGTGAGGTCATGTATCTAATACCGCTCAAGCCGATGTTAGGGAGCAGTGAGACCATGTATCTAATACCGCTCAAGCCGATGCTAGGGGCAGTGAGGTCATGTATCTAATACCGCTATCAAGCCGATGTTAGGGGCAGTGAGGTCATGTATCTAATACCGCTCAAGCCGATGCTAGGGGCAGTGAGGTCATGTATCTAATACCGCTGTATCAAGCCGATGTTAGGGGCAGTGAGGTCATGTATCTAATACCGCTGTATCAAGCCGATGCTAGGGGCAGTGAGGTCATGTATCTAATACCGCTGTATCAAGCCGATGTTAGGGGCAGTGAGGTCATGTATCTAATACCGCTGTATCAAGCCGATGTTAGGGGCAGTGAGGTCATGTATCTAATACCGCTGTATCAAGCCGATGTTAGGGGCAGTGAGGTCATGTATCTAATACCGCTGTATCAAGCCGATGTTAGGGGCAGTGAGGTCATGTATCTAATACCGCTGTATCAAGCCGATGTTAGGGGCAGTGAGGTCATGTATCTAATACCGCTGTATCAAGCCGATGTTAGGGGCAGTGAGGTCATGTATCTAATACCGCTGTATCAAGCCGATGCTAGGGGCAGTGAGGTCATGTATCTAATACCGCTGTATCAAGCCGATGTTAGGGGCAGTGAGGTCATGTATCTAATACCGCTGTATCAAGCCGATGTTAGGGGCAGTGAGGTCATGTATCTAATACCGCTGTATCAAGCCGATGTTAGGGGCAGTGAGGTCATGTAATCAAGATGTTCACATGAACAGCTACAACAAAAACGTGACTGAGATACAAATAATCATAGGGAGCAGTTTTCTTCTTGTGATGGTTTTTAGATATGCAATCAGAATAATGGTCTGTGGGATCATATATGACTTCAGTACGCCGAAATCTTTTACATCCACCTTTATATTTTGCGGATAATGTGATAATATAATGTACGACAAACCATCTGTCTCACAACCAAGATTACTAAAAAAATCGAGCTGTAAATCAGATACAATTAAGAGTGTATCTAACACGTAGCAATGATAAAGATAAATAGGATTTTATATCGACCGCTTGCCAGCTTGGCTTGAACACCAGTCCATCGCACCATAGAACCGATTCGGGGCATTTCGACCTAGAATTTGAGTACCGGTATCAAATATGTTGGGTTTGAAAATCCAAAACAATTACGATCGGTTACGCTTATAACATTAATTTATTAGTTCAAACTAAGCAAGAAAACATGCATGTCAATTTTACGGTTACGTTTGACACGTCAGTATAGAGCATAATAATATTCTCCACGTTGGTTCAACGCAAGGTGATGATCAAAAACCGTGTTGAACAGATCACAGTTTCGCTAGTGGTGACCAGAAGCAAAATGTGACTCGATATAGACATGATCCAACCTGGCACGTTAAAACATTTGAAAGCAACAGTTCAGCATTGACTACACTGGACAGCAGCATCTTCAAAGCGATGACAGTCTTCGATACCAAGTCCGTTGTGCTGACAGTCGAAGATGTCCTTTTCTGTCCCGTTACAGTTCACGTTGTCTAGAATGACGGGTCCCGTGCCCACTCCGTAGAAACCCCGAGATTTGGCCGTGCCATTGCAGAATCCGAGTCGTCTACAAACAACGCTGGCATCTTTATCATCCCACTTATCGTCACAGATCGTCCCCCAGGCTCCATTCAGAAAGACTTCGACTCGGCCGTTCATTGCACCGGTACCGCCAACCAAACGAGTGGTCACTGCAAAGAAAATTCACGAAAAATGATGCGTCAGTGGTGAGCGATTCCGTGGCGTCAACCAACATTCAGTAGGCAGCCACGGAAATACGTTAAATGTCACAAAAAAACTTTTGGGTAAACTAGCACCTCTTACCGTTTAACCTACCTGGCCTTGGGGGGGGGGGGGGTGAAATGGCCCTCCCTACCAAACTTTCGGCGCTATCTCCGAAACGACAAAGAATGGAGAGCTGAAACTCTGTGACTTTAGAGTTTATCATATTGGGGTCATTTTGAGCCTATTTGCATAACCCCCCGAGCAGTGGATCATGGGAAATTCAAGATGGCGGCCACGAGGGGTCCCAGAAAAGTGATATTTTTGTCATATTTCTTCAAAATTTCTGCTTTTCCGCGATGAAAAGTGGGCAAAAACTATTTTGTTTCACATCACACTAATATTTACTAATTTATCATGCAGTTTTTGCGGAGAAATTACATAAATAAAGAAATCGGAAAATCTGACTGAAAAATCGACCCAAAAATGCCGTTTTTGGAAATGACGTCACCGTGACGTCATCAAAGCTGCCATCTTAGATTGTTTTTTTTTTTACATTTTCTGGTAGACCTTGACCCAATGGCATAATGTGGTAAGTTTCAGCCCCCTAGCTCAAGGGGTAAGGAAAATAATTAGGGGGGGGCTTTCGCTCCACCCCCCCCCCCTCCCCACTAGGCCACAACAGGTCTCGAAAAGCCCAGGCCAGATAGGGTTAATCAGGATAAGCTCTTTGAAAGAAAAAGCCACGAGGAATTTTCAATGAAACCATTAAACGAAGTTGCATGCAATGCCCTCGGTGGTCAATGGTAATCCATGCTCCGATGACAAATACATTATTTTACCAATACTAATATTTTACTAATCGTTTCCCAGTACTAAAAGTTATCCTGTCCCTGCAAGTTTGATACTGAATTTATCATGTATCCCGGGGAAAATGTCACACGGCTGCGAAGAACAGGAAACTATAGCTGCCACCGGAGATCCCGAGAAGTTGCGAATGCTGGGCAACCTCCCCACAGCGCATGCTCCGTTTCACCGGCTCACTTCACTATGACCCTGCCGACAATATAAGATGACTTTTAGGACGTGACTATGACGAAAATGGAAAAACCCACGCACACAAGGTTCAGCTGGAATCCGGCCGAACAAATCCATCAGTTTTGCACATGAGCGAACTATTTTTCATATACACTGCCCATATGAACGGGGAAAATAATCTGTAGATTCTTCTTTTTAAGGCTAAGTCAACAGAGGTATAATGCAGAAGTGAAAAGTAATGGAAATGTTGGACAAACATCGCTTTTACTGTATATGATTTCGGGAATCCTGTCCTGGCTGGGATATTATCATGCCTCAGTGAGGTGGTTGTCAGCTAGGTCAGTCAGTGCAGTTTGAGATGTGTTTTTTCCCCAACGACACGTGACTGCTATCGACCAATAGCTTGCCTAGAATCTCCTGGGAGTAGAAACATTCTAAGCTTCCACACCGGAAGTTCTCTTTTCCAGTGCTTCTCTAGTGGAACGTAATGGTAAGGGAAAAATCCTTCCCAAATTGGTATATGTTTGGAGGTATACCAGGCCCGTAGCCAAGGGGGGTTTTCTGGGTTCGGGCGAACCCCCCTTTCGGAAATATTATATATTTTTCTCATATAAATGCCCTTTTCAAACACTGAAGCGAACCCCCTATTTGCCCCTTTTCCCATACCTTTTTGGAGTGAAGGCGAACCACCCCACACTAAATCCTGGCTACGGCCCTGTATACTTACCATGATGATGATTGATCGTGTCTTTGATATTCCTTAGAGAATCTAGGGTGCTGGTGGTCAGCGTCTCCAAAGTTGCATGCAGACTTCTGTTGCTCGATACAATGGAAACTTCTACCATGTTGCCCATCTGCTTCATCTCCAATGCGAGGATCCGTTGCTGTTCTCGTCGGTAAACCCCGAACTCCTCGCTGGAATTTCGAGTAACGTTTGTTTCCAGTGTTCGAAGTTTGTTCACTAAGGTCACATTGATGTTCCCAATACGCTGATTGATGTCTAACACTGCGGCCTTGTTCGCTGCCTCAATCGCACCAAATTTCTTCAGCATTTCAAAGTCGAGTTTCTGTATCGCTAAATCTACTTTTCCAGCATGGTTCTCTATCGTTGAAGATAGCAATTGTATTTGTGATCCGATATTTTGACCTAGTGTTTTTATTTGTTCCGAAAATTGCTCCTTCACCGTTGTCAGATACAGAGGAAACGTACTCGTCTTTTCAACATTAACTCCACCGGTACTAGAGTTCATTCGTTCAATAGTTTGCATTATCGTTCTTCCATTTTCGTTCGTTTGTTTCGCCAATTTGGCATTAGTGTCCTCCATAGATTTAATAGATATTCGCAAAGATTTAAACTCTTGCGTCATCGCTTGCAGTGTTCTCGTCACGAAATGAAAATCTCTGACGTCTTTACACAACGTGACGTCATCGAGAAATGTAGGCTGACCGATAACGTCCGAGGCAAAGTTGACAAACCCGAATATGGCAATCGTGAATATCATTTGAATACGCATGTCTGTGAAGAGAAATCAACATAGAAATCATTAATAATACACCTGTATATAAATTGAGAAACTCGACAAAAGATATGAATATACACTCGAAGAATATTTTCAAGATTATTTAATGACAGTACCCTTTGTGGATTTAATGCTGAATCGTATATCCAAGACTATCTTCTTTTCATGTCAGTTTTTTTTTCTTCCTAATTTTGCTTTGGAACAGATAACCCACACAGCAAACAATAGTGGACCACTAGTGGGAGAGGAGCGGGCTCTAGTGGCACGAGCGGCATCGGGAGCCGAAAACGGCCCGACGCCGGACCGCCGATACATTTGGAGCGTCACCGACGACTGGGTGGTTAATGTAAAATCATTGGTCAAAACAAAAGTGATAATCAAATTATATTATTTTTGACCAGTTTGATCGCATAATTATTCAATTATATCTACAACATTTATGATGGGCCTACGTATAAAATTAATTTCATTTACTGCGTGAAATTTATGCCGACTTTGGGCGCGAAATTCGTGTTCAGTTACTTCCCTTGCGCGGCACTGTGATCGTCTGCCTGAGTGAGAGATGCGTTAGCCTGCAAGTGTAAGATGCCATTTTATTGAAGACGAAATCTGCTATTTTACAGGTATGTGTTGATTGTTTTATCTTGACATTTCGTAGATAATTAGTTAAGAATGTTCTGAGTCAACCTCCATCGAGTTTATACTTTAGAAATATGTATAATTGTAAATTTTAGCACTGAAAGTTCAGTGGTGAGCGCCGGACCAACTTTGTTTGTGACGTCACTTCACAGACCATGCGGTCTTAAGGACGAGGAGCCCCTATTATACTTTAAACAAATTTCTGATGGGTTCTTTTAGGGTTCTTATGGGTTCTTTGCACTAAAAATGTTTCCACTAAATATAGAATCAACTGGGAACGATGAATACTGATTCAACAATAGATTGCCACACAAAAATGACTTGGGTTTTTACATATTGATCCATGTTCGCGCGAGTCCTTAATGTCCAAGTTGATGAAGTGAACTCTGAAGTCATTTATTTTTGTAGCGATAACTGGAGGTATATTTGATTGTTTAGAACTTAGTTTTCGATGTTAAATGTTAGGGATAATAGCAAATTATCACAGAAAGACTGTATGAGAGATAATTATTAGTCATTTTGGTATTTTGAACTGAAGATGGTGAATATTCTAGATATGTTTCCCATACGGTCTATGTTGTGATAGATTTCAGTGAATTCTGCCGTTCAGCTTCTGTTACCTATTTTATTTCATTATGAGAAACCATGCTTATAGATTAAATATTACCCGACCGTGGAATTTAATAGTCTATGAAAAAGCCTCAATCATGTCAATTTGACTTGTATTCAGCAATTTCCACTGAGAAGTATTGAATGATTACATGTTTACAGATTATATGTAATCAACTCCTTTAATTTCATTGCTCTAATTCATTTTATTTCTGTCTTTTTTTTTACAGAACCCTGCTTAATGAATAAAGCTGTTACTGAAATATATTGGCAGTAGTCAAGATTCTGTTTCAGTCAGTTGTGAGTAAGTCTTCCAGGATACAATATAGTATGCTGTAATTGATTCCTTGTTTTACTTATTAAACAAATTATGTATAAACTATTATTATGTCCATTTAGATCAGGGTATTTGTGGTATCCTGAGAATTATCCTTCTTTGGCCATATTGTGATATATGATGTAATAGAATGAAATAATTTGGAGGACTGGGCATGAGTCCAGGGGTTGGTAACCATGATGTAATTTCATGTTGATGCTCCAGAATACACTCCTCATTTATCAGACCAATTTGACTTGTTTCCTCTATCCATCCGGTACTCTGATTATTAAAAAAGGATATTTTTGGGAGGTTGTTATAGTATTTAGTTTGTGTTTGCACTTTTCAGCGACTGAACACAAACTATTAACTATCCACATTTGAATTAATTCACCAGCATGAACATTTGAATTAATTTGCCAGCAAGAATGATATATGTGTGAAATGATCATGTACTTTTCATGTTGATTTCAGACTAGTGCTTTATGCCTTTTGCGGGGAAATGATGTCAGACACACCACCATATGAAAGCGATATTGGGGACTGATGCTGCCCATAGCCGGAAGTGGTCAGGAAAAGGAGCAAAGGACAAGTTCTTGGACTTTGTTGAATAATACTGTGTTCAGTAAGTATGAGAAATACAATTTGTATAGCTAACATTTGGTTAGAGTGAACTACAAATTCACACTACATCTCCTTTCTTTATTTGGCCAAGAAGAATGAGTCTGCATTCTATCTATTGCCGTCTCTAGTGAACACAACACAATTCCTGGTAGAAATTTTGTTAGAATCTTTAGAAATTTACCACATATTATCATCATCATATGAAGATGTACACGTGACCCTTTTTGACCTGATCCAACTTGTTTCCCCTAACAAGTTATGCGACTTGATTGTTGAAACCACCACTTTCATCTAATATTCGTTTTAGTGAATGCCACTTATCACGTCATGTATGATTTTGAAACACCATACACAGGTTCACCATAAGGATCAAGCTTATATGCCCTCAAATCGTGGAGTATCGTGATCAGCTGTATGATTTCTTGAAACATGTTAATCAGTTAATCCTATAATATCACTGACACATCACTGATCAGCTGATCTGATGATCATCACCTAAGCATCCCTTTATTGCACATTATCTCATAGGCTATCTCTCCCCTTTCTCCTTTTCGGGGATAGCCCTGTTAGTGTCTATGTATCTGTATGTCTCTGTATGTTTAAGGGCATATCTTGGGCTCAGTTGATGTCTTGTTTATAATGAAACCCATTTTGTAATTAAAGAGAATTTAAGCATTACACGCACTGTTAACTCTGGTTGGGACTGTTTTAATTAATGGTTTGCTTTTGCAATTCTCCCTTGAGGTTTGATAATATGATTACTAGCCAGAGATATATATTCAACCACTGATGATATTCTTCATATGATGATCTTACATTCGTATAAAGCTTGACAGTAGAAAAGTCCTTGTTTTCAATCATTAATATCAGGATAATTTTGACCAGTGCCTTGTCTACTTCTGTTCTAGAGTGCAGGAGGCAACATCACCTGGAAACTAACGAGTACCCTATTGTAGCAGCAGCAGTGCTATGGGGGGACCGTTGGCAATCAAAGAAAATAGTGTTTCGCTGTGACAATTGCGCAACAGTCCGGATCATTCAGAAGGGCAGGTCACCGTCTCAGCCTGTCATGAGTTTGATGCGAAGGCTGACTTGGTGCGCTGCTAAGGGGAATTTTCTCGTCTTGGCCAAGCACATTTCTGGTAAACAGAATAATATTGCGCACTCATTATCTCGTTTCAATTTCCAGAGATTCAGGAGTTTGGCGCCGGAAGCAGACAGAGAGGCCACCATATGCCCAGATGTGCCCGCGGTAATGTGAATGTGAGCTTGAATTCAACCGTACTGCAACTCATGAAGGCAGCCATCAGTGATTCCACCAGGAAGTCCTATAGTTCAGCCCTAGCTAGCTTTATACGATTTGCTGCTATACATGGTACCCCTTTTCATCAGGTCCAGAACTTACCTGTGTGCGATGAAACAACACTGATGAGCTACGTAGCCTTTTGTTTTCAAGCAAAGAAACTAAAGTACTGTACTATTCAGTTGCACCTAAATGCAATTAAATTTGTGTATGTAGCTTCCGGGGTAGAGTACCCTGTCTCTGGGATAAATCAGTGTCCACGCTTGTATATGGTCCTGCGTGGTGTCAAGAGAGCACAAGCTGGGCACCAAACGCCTCGATTTCCAATAACCTTTGATATTTTGTCAAAAATGTGTTATGTGCTCAGGGCTGGCTTCGCGAGCCCATTCACAGACATCATGTTAGAATCCGCCTGTTTCCTTGCATTTTTGGGGTTTCTGCGCTGTGGTGAGTTCACCACCAAAACTTCACATTTTAATCCGTGTATCCACCTAACCATGGGAGACATTTCTTTGTCCAAAGAAGGTGCGGTGCTGCATCTTAAAGCGTCTAAAACCGACCCTTTCAGGCGTGGTTGTGAGATTAGGCTACCTCGACTGGGAAATATATGTCCGGTGACCAGTCTAGAAAGGTACATGCTAATTAGACAAGCATTTGGAGCAAGCAAAAATGACCCCCTTTTCATCACATCTAAGGGCACCAATTTGACCCGTACAGAATTCATTGCTAGTATTAGAAGTATACTGCAAACATTAGGGCTCGACCAATCTAAGTTTGCAGGTAACTCGTTTCGTATTGGAGCCGCCACGTCTGCGGCCACGGCCAATATTCAAGACCATATGATTAAGCATTTGGGCCGTTGGTCATCGAATTGTTATCAGCGATACATCCGCACATCCTTCAAGTCAGTCTCTCGGGCACATTTGGCTCTGTCGCAGCTTTAATTAGCCATTGTCTCTGTATACGTGTATAGATTCAGAGTTTTCTAGCATAGCTGGGTGCCAGAACACACGGCAACATCTCCTCCCGTGCAGGGGATTAGGTTACATTCAAGGTTTTCCAGAGCACTGATCATGTGTTGTTCTAGTCTCATTTATTGTCATTGCATTATTTATCACAAATTGTTCAGTGATGACATTGATCATGTTGTTTCTTGTTATTTTTTGCCTGATCTGCAATTATGAGATTATTATGAATTTATGTGATTATTGTGTGCAATTAAGCTCAGTACGAACCATGTATTTCTTATAACAGTTATTGGCTGTGCCTATTGCCTCTCACTCATACCTGCAGGTGGAATATCTTGAGGGTGTGGGAATCGGGTTTAGGCGTGGTCCATAGCACGATGCACTATATGACTATGCCCATGTGAATTATCTGGGGTGATCAGCTGGAAAGCTGTATCGGTGTAAATAATTGTATAATGACCCCATTCATGTCCATGTTCCTTGGATATCACCATTATCAGCCCGATTTAGCCATATTCATTGCAGGCCATCTGTACGCAGCTGAGATTTTTATGAACTCGTAATAGTAATACTATTTTGATCATGAGCAAGTCATCTTGCAGTCAATTCTACAGTGCAGAATTGTTACCATCTTCACTGTTTCACCTTGTATACCGCATGGTCCATCTACGAGCAGCTCTGAATATTTGCTTGATGTAGAGCTCATCACCTGTAAGAAGTGTGGTCAACAGTATGTTGGCAAGACCACCCAAAGACTCCATCTTAGGGTGAACGGTCACAGAAAATCCGTTAGGAAAAAGCAATTGCTCATAGGTAAGCATTTTTCTGGACCCGACCACGGCTGGGATAACTTTAGTATTCAGATCATAGGCGTCGTCTATCCATCTACTAAGGATTCCCCTCTTGGATTTGAGAGAAAAATCCGAGAGCGGGAATTATTCTGGATGCTAGAACTTGGGTCAGTGTTTCCGTTTGGTTTAAATGATAATGTCAGTGGGTTCGGCAATGCTACAAACCGCCGTTCAAATATATCCAACATTACCCAACTATTTTAATCCCATCAACGGAGACATGGCAGCCATGGTTGGCGAAAGTATAATAGTTCGATGATTCACGATCATATCACTTTAAATTACTTAGTGGGTTTGACTAACACACCCAATAGTATACATAGTTTACGTACAGTTCTGTATGCGTTACCTCTGAGAGTTTTAAATCAAATAGCCAGAGATATACAACAATCTGCGTCTTCAGGAAATATAATACCATCAAAAATCATTAAAGTATGTCAAGATATAGCTTATTTTCGGTTGTATCGTCCAGTGAACATAATCGAAACATCTCAAGATCGGCTTTTCTTGAAACTCAGCTACTTAGATAAAGGACTGGACATCATTAATTTACCTCGAATCCTGAATGATCCAGAGGTACGCAACGCTGTACCAAACTATTTTAAGTTCACAGAACCTCCTTGCATTTCATATAAGTACACTAAATCTATAGCCACCAAAATATTCAAATACTCCAATGCTGTCAAGGAGTTTGACTGGAACTTACACACGTCAGGAGGCTATTGTTGTGATTGTGAACTGTCGAACTTTATCTATACACCATGCAAACATATTGTGACTGGTGACCTTGATGTGGTGAGTGATAAGGATCTGAAATTACTCCTGATGAAAGGACCTAAATATAGAGAGCCAAGAAGAATAAATCTGAATTACAACACATATAAGGGAGTGGGAAGAGGTGCCGACATACTGACTGCGTCACATGACTTCACAGAATAGCCTTCTGGTTAACCTATTCTAAAGCACATACCAAGAATCTAACGATTCGTGATATGTGTTGTATCTCAGGTACGCTTTTATTGTACCTGTTCATGTGGCAACTTGAATGATATGACCACGGCCCCTAGCACCGGCATAAGCGGTATTAGATACAAATCTAGAGAGCTATGATGGAAATGCTCTGACAACTCGTATACTGGTAATTGGTGAGCTGTTTTGCTGTGACAACTCGTACATTGGAGATTGGTGAGCTGTATCGTCGTCAGATGTAAATGACGGCATTTAACACAAAAGACTAGTCTGTAAGGCCCGATGTCGACCCAGCATCAACTTCCCACAAATGCCAACATATATCAAAGACCAAATGGTCTGTACAGGGGGCGAGCCTCGGGGACGAAACGTCCACCAGCAGAATCTCGCCATATACAGGAAAAAATTACAACACATATAAGGGAGTGGGAAGAGATGCCGACATACTGACTGCGTCACATGACTTCACAGTCATGTGAATATGTCACCAGAATATAGTCCTGTCTGCATTAGAACAGTACGTTATTGATTGGTCTAAGCGAGAAAAAGTTGAACCTACAGTACTCGCTGATTGGCTGGACCTCACCAAGAACAAGATCGTTGAAACAATCCGCCATATTGACAGAAGTACTCTTCCCCAAGCAAAACAAGTACTGAGAAACCTCAATTCGCAAGAAGTTCTAGCAAATCTCCAGAGTAAATGCGTCATAGTCCCAGCAGACAAAGCTCCGAATAATATAATATTCATATGTAAATATTACTATTACCAGGTGCTGGTTAAAGAATTGAGTGTAGACATATCTTCATCAAATACGTCTACTTACTCCCAAACTGCATTTACTCTGGAAGATTTGTTTAACAATCACAAAAAGTTTCTCAGGGAAAGAGGTATTTGTCTTCCAACCAATCATAACGACATACCAAAAATATACTGGACTCCCAAAATGCATAAATCACCATACAAAGCTAGATTCATAGCTGGTTCTAGAAGCTGCACCACTAAGCTTCTTTCAACCCTATTGACGAGGGCCCTTGAGGAGGTAAAAGCATTTTGGGAAAGGTATTGCGCCACTATTTTTAAGAACTCTGGCGTTGAATGTATGGTGGATATTGAAAAACTCAAAATGTCTTACGGAAGAACTTGATGCTAAAGGTCACATACCGTACAGACATGTATCCACATGGAATTTCTCGACTATCTATACTACAATCCCTCATCAGGACCTTATTGACCGTCTAAGTTCATTAATAGTATCTGTGTTCAAGAAAACTGATCGTAGATATATTAATGTCAGAAGCCATAAAGCATTC
>JAVTVY010012478.1:0-55541 GCA_036873755.1 Hanleya hanleyi
TAAACTACCAAAGTATCTAACCTTGATGACTATCTGGTCAAATCTGCCCATCTGAGTTTATTTTATGTATTTTCCAGGGACCTGCTGCCTTCGCGGTAAATGTTTTCAGCCACCATTCTTTCCCAGTCGGCCTTCTGTTTGACAGTGACCATAGCGACCGAGTCACCACGTGACCTCTTCCTCCAACGTGATTGGCCACGTTCAACCTTGGCCAATCAGTGAGGCTATGTTAATTTCACCTTATGAATATTTATTACCGTCTGTATTCTCCTTTATTTAACTATATCGTATTGAAACAGTTATAGTTCGTTCTACGCCTGCCATCTTGTGATGTCGCTGCCAAATCCCGATCCTACGGAGAATTAGCTTTACGATGGGATACGGAAATATACGAATGGTTGCCGGAAAGCGGGAAGAGAACCTTGCAAAACGTGGCTAAAATGCGACAATTTCTTCGCTTTTTTCGTGATTTCCAACAGAAGTAAAGCGGACACAACACATTTTCTCACAAGTTTACTTATTTTTAGAATAAATGTTGCTGATATTGGTATAAAACGTGAACAAATTACGTAGAATGGGTCTGTGGGAGACCATTGGTAAATATTTCTCCACATGACATGGGACATAAAACGGGATATTTTACATCGCTGGAGAAGTATGAAAATTGAAAAGAGTCCATGGGTTGAAGACCTACGCCATTACAAATCTATTATGGGCCAGAGAGAGAAAATTCCCCACAAGTCTATGAGGTAAAGAGTTAACCGAGATCCAGCCCGGACAAGTCCAATTCACGGAGATTTCAGGAACAAAGGGCCATAACTCTTGAAAATATAAGTGAAACGGGGAGAAACTTTACGCTGCACAACTGTGGGGTACTGACCACATATCATGCAAATTTCATACTTGTCCATACAATATTAACCAAGATCCAGCCTGGACAAGTCTCATTCACAGAGATTTCAGAAAAAGGGCCATAACTCTTGAAAATTATACCGGAACTCGGAAAAAAAACTACGCTGCACAACTACGAGGTACTGGCCACATTCCATGCAAGTTTCAATCCTGTCCATCAAATATTAACCGAGATATCGCGCAGACAGACGGACGGAGAAAGCGATCGCTATATGCCCCCCCCCCTAGGGGGGGGGGCATAATTACTGTTACATGTGTATGGATAATCTACATCTGTATGAGTGGATAATCATTTGATACTCTTGTGCATGGAAAAGAGTTGAATATCAAAGCAGTTATTTTTGTTTTCAGCATTTGAAAACTCCACAACACTAGATTGATCTAACCAGCAATGGTAAAAAATATAATTGGAAAAAAATGTAGGGAGAATTTATATCAAAATAGTTATACCTCGGGTATAAATAACAGATGATCATGTAATAAAAGAAATAACTTTCTTATCTGATGAAAGTATTTATAATGAACTTGGTTCAGTTCTTGAACAAAATATCTAGTTCTCATTGAAATCTGAACACATTATCTTACAAACAGGGGCGATAACTCTGGGAAGTTTGAAAAGAAAAAAACCCTAATTACCTCCCCTGTCATACCCATGCGCTAATTTCGTGAAGGGACATTTTCTTTTGCAAAATCTCAACAAAAGTACTCCTTACCCGCCGGTAAAAGATAACAATAAGGGATATCAGCTCCAAATAGTATTAGAGTACATAACAGGTTGCTAAAAGCCGTAAGTAGATGTTTGCAGTTCCAACAGAATGCACAAAAATACTGTTGTTGTTGTTGCTACCATGGCTGGATTTCTACCAATAAAAGAATTACATGCGGTCACATTTCGAAGCATGCGGCGGATTTTGAGAAACAAAGTGTCATATTTGAATGCCATATCGCTATCTTTCCTGAAGTATGTTTTAGAGGACTTGTTATGCGAGACACAACTGAAAATTCAAGCCCGTCATTGATGCAACCACGAACACGTGGCGACTACTTTCGGTTTTGACAGATCTCACAGGTTCCTACAATTCTGTCACAAGACAAAGTACAAGTTGCCCTTTTCCGATAAAATAGGCATTTATTATCGTTCAAATTCATTCTGTGAAATAACAAGTCGATTTTCACAGTTTCAATGTCGGATTTTTTTCTCAACAGCGTAGGGATACGACCATTATGGCAATCTCGTATCGGGGCCGCAAGTCTTTTATCCCGGGTAATTTACTGTATATCTGACACGGTGTTCTCGGCGGATGTTTCGTGGTTCGGACAAAGCACTTTCTAGCCAAATGCACAAAAATCAAATATCAGGACTTGATGCCATGTTGCTGTTTTTAGTGTGGATGTTGACTGTCACTGTAATAATTAAGAAGCTCCGAAGGGTATATAGTTCATGCTGGACCTGCATTAGATCTAAGTTGTGTTCATACATCCTATATGAATGAGTCACTTGCAATACCATACTACTGAATATGCAAATGATTATATACTTTAGACCAAACCAATGGCCAGTTCTGCCCTACACCGAATGAACCAATGGCAGACATACAACTTTACTATGGAGCTCTTGATAGGCTACATGTCAGTATGTAAATCAGTATAAAAGTAGGGCTAATGTATGCATACTTGAAGATCCCTTTTTAGAAGCCTGGAAAATGGTAGAAAAATATAAAAAAAAAATAATGATCGCCCAGACAAAGAACTTTTGGAATTATTAGAAATTAGTCTAAAAGGTAATGACTTCGAATTCAATGCAGAGTTCTATCAACAAATTAGTGGTTGTGCAATGGGTAAACGGTCCAGTCCAAATTTTGCCACTATCTATGTAGCTCATTGGGAAGAGCAGGCTTTAAGAAAATTAGATAAACAGCCTCTCTTATACCTCAGATATTTAGATGACATTTTTGTACTTTATAACCATTCCAAGGAAGATTTCGGAGTATTTTTCGAAACTCTAAATAACCATGACCCAAATATCAAACTCGAAGTAGTTATTCATGACCCTTCTGTGGATTTTTTGGACATAACAGTTTTTAAGGGACCTGGGTTTCAGAACACTGGATATTTAGATTACAAGGTCTTTTTTAAACCAACTGATACCCACAAACTCCTACATGCCAAATCTTTTCACCCGACCCATATATTTAAGGGCATAGTCAAATCTCAAATCATTCGATTCCATAGAAATTCGAGCGATATACAGTATTTTCACCACTCGTGTGCGATCCTGTTTCGGGCCTTGAAACCTAGAGGCTATTCCGCCGGTTTTTACGGCATATTAAATCTGAAACACTTCACCAAATCACAAACTGCCAGATAAATGACGTTCATAAGTCAGAACCAGTAAGGATAAAACATAAACGCCCTAATCATGGCAATGGTAAGACCTCCAAATGTCTAAAACCTAAGTGTAAACTGGACGAAGTAATTGCTACACAATCAACTTTCAAAAGCGAACAGACCAAAAATGAATACAAGCTTAAGGATCAACTAAACTGTGACACGGAGAATGTAATTTATTTAATTACGTGCCGAAAATGCCTGAAACAGTATGTGGGCGAAACTAAGAATAAACTTCGATATCGTGCCAACAGACATAAATCAGACATCAGTCTAGACAATGAAGGCCCGGTCAATGAGCATTTTAATCTACCGGAACATTCATTTCAGCACCATTTTCAAATTATGCCAATAGAAAGAATTCCTACATTTCCAACGCAGGAAGAAACTGACATTCACCACGCACTTCGTAAATCCTTTTGGATCAAAACACTTCAAACACGGCAACCCTTTGGTATGAACATAGACCCAGGTGAAGCTGCTAACAAAGAGTTCATTCCCTTCGTTCTCCAATATAGCCGTAGGAATGTTGAAGCGGCCCGTATACTGAAGGAGGAATATGAAACACTCCAAACAAAACTCCGCTTGCCATTTAATCTGAGACCTATCATAGCGTACTCAAACATGAAGCTGCGCTATCGAAACCCCTCGGCTCTGAACCCCAGCTATTATAATGTAAGGGTGTCTCTACCAATTGATTGGCTTGTGGGAAGAAATATTTACCCCTGGTATTGTAAGTGTACTTTCTTTGAAAAAAAGAAAAGTTTTCCTCCCCTTAAATTAATTTGTTTCTGGAATAAATTGAAAGAGCTGTATCGATGTCTCACCAAAACAACAGTACACATGGCTAGATAAATACAGTACATGTATACTAAATGGGACATGTATGTCATTTTCAAAACAGATTTGCAAGCATTCTTTGCATTGTCTAAGAAAATAAATCAATAAATCAGTCATCCAATCAATAAATAAATGTGATAGTATACTAACATGATATAGAAATAATATGCAAACTTAACATAGGAATTAGTGGATTTTGTTAGACAAGGGGCATACTTTCTGACACGACTCATTTTTGATAGGCATCTAGTGTCATTTTCAAAACAGATTTGCAGGCATTCTTCGCATTGTGTAAGAGAATAAATCAATAAATCAGTCATCCAATCAATAAATAAATGTGATAGTATACAAACATGATATAGAAATTAGGCCTAAATTAAAAAGGTGTTTGTTTGGGGTAACCCGACCGACCCAACAATATCCCCGCGACTCAAAAGTTTTTAAGAAATATTTTTTGGGAATTTTTTTTTGTTCCCCAAAATCTGTCGAAGAAAATCGAATGTTTATAGTTCAAAAACTTGTGGGAACAGCTTCGCTAATTTCCCAGGCTGAGTGGCAATCGGGAGCCCTCAAAATTTTTAACATAGCAAAGCCACACGAGGGTTCCCGACAGCAGAGCGCATGGTTAAAAATGGCGGTCCAGTGGTGTTGCGTTTTTGCCAGCAAAAATAACCGTAAATGGCCACTGTGCAAATAAATGAGAAAGGAAGATTCAACTAGGGTTGCCAATTGGATGAACTCTTTAAGCACGTTTGCCGTACGGTTTAGTTAACGAGGATAAATATTTGTCTCTTTGTTGATCGATGTACGACCATCGCGGAAGGAGAAATGAAAATTTCGAGACGGCAGTGGCCGGTGGAAGTGACAACAGGTGATCTGTGATAACGTGTTTTCGTGAATATATTATTTATCATCCGTTGTCGATTTCATACCGAGTTACGTCAAGAGAAGTCATATCTATTGGCTATAATCCCCAGAAATATGGAAGGAAGAGAGGTAGCTGTCTATGCAAAGACGGCAACGTGGAGCCAACGTTATGTCGAACAACAACAACAACTCAACGAAAAGTTACGCTTCTCGGTTGTTCTTGAGGCATCCTTGCCATGATATTTTGGGATAAATTTCTGCTGCATTATAGGGCATACATATTTAGCAGTTAAACCCAAAATGCAGTACCTTTTTTTGTCCTTAAGTACGAGGAATACCTGATTCATAAATTATTACTTTTTGGAACTACTGCCTGTCTCGCATGGCGATGGGATGGGATTTTCGGCAATATATGTTCTCCTCAGAGAAGTGAAATTCCCCACAGTATCTATACTTGATTTGTGCATTTTTATTCTGAAATTTGAAGGAAATCTGTTCAGAACCGAAGAAAATCTTCAATACCTTGCATGTTATTTTCAGAGCAGAATGTTTTCTTGCAATGTTGTATCATTGTAGGCGCTATGAAAATCACGTGTGAGGTATTGGTAAATTTCAAAATAAAAATGCACAAATAACATAGATACTGTGAAGAATTCCAATGCTTTGAGATAAACTGGCTCCGATATTTCACGAAAATCCCATCTAATCGTAATTTGAGACAGACAGTAAACTGTCTGCCCAATAAAAAAATAAAAAATAAAATAAAATAAATTTTCGACCGACCGACCCATTCTCACTGACCAGGGTCTGTTACCCCAAACAAACACCTTTTTAATTTAGGCCTTATATGCAAACTTAACATAGGAATTAGTGGATTTTATTAGACAAGGGGCATAACTCTGCAAAATACTTTCTGACACGACTCATTTTCGATAGGCATCTAGTTCAGGTCAAGAGAAACAACTGTATCACGTTAGGATGTTGTATATGGAACGGTTCTGAAATTATCACAATAAATCATAAATGGATTTTTATTTGTAAAAAGGGGCATAACTCTGCAAAATATTGTCCGAGATGACTCATTTTCGATAGGCTTCTGATTTACGTGAAGATAAATAGATGTAACAAGTTTGGTTGCCATGCATGAAACGGTTCTGTAGATATCGCGGTAACGGATTTTATTAGACAAGGGGCATAACTCTGCAAAATACTTTCTGACACGACTCATTTTCGATAGGCATCTAGTTTAGGTCAAGAGAAACAACTGTATCACGTTAGGATGTTGTATATGGAACAGTTCTGAAATTATCACAATAACAAATCATAAATGGATTTTTATTTGTAAAAAGGGCATAACTCTGCAAAATATTGTCCGAGATGACTCATTTTCGATAGGCTTCTGATTTACGTGAAGATAAATAGATGTAACAAGTTTGGTTGCCATGCATGAAACGGTTCTTTAGATATCGCGGTAACGGACGGACGTACGTACGGACGTACGGACAGCCGGCCGTACATGATGACGACAATACCCCTAGGCCAAAGTTGGCCGAGGGGTAAAAATCGGAGCTTACGCGATTTATTGGTAAGGAGTAAACTTCATCCCATAACGTGATCATTATCACATGAAATTCTACATGGCATAAGCCAATATATAGCGGCCCCATTTGAACTCTATACGAAACTTGTCTCTAGAAACATTTTTAAGATAAGAGATTTATAAATCCCTGTGCCTTCCACTTTTGAAAAATGTATAAGTAGATGGACAGGCAGACAGACAACATACCCAGATGAACGCATGCATGCATACCGCAACCTAATCAGATGAGCCCATTGCGATGAAGCTTCCATCCAAGTTTGGCGAAATTCCGTGGGGTAGTTCTCCAGATATCTTGCAGACAAGGCTTGTATATACATGTACAATTAGATGGACGGACGGATGGACACGAACGAACGCTCGCACACACACACCAAAACCTAATCAGACGAGGGGCTATCCCAATGAAGCTTCCATCCAAGTTTGGTGAAATTCCGTCGAGCAGTTCTCCAGATATCTTGCAGACAAGGTCTGTATATACATGAACAATTAGATGGACCGATGGACATGGATAAATGCACACACACACCCAAACCTAATCAAATGAGGAGGCTATCCCAATGAACCTTCCATCCAAGTTTGGTGAAATTCTGTCCAGTAGTTCTTCAGATATCTTGCAGAAAGGGCCTGTATATACATGTACAAGTATATGGACAGATGGACAGACACCGAACATGGACGAACGCACACACAAACCAAAACCTAATCAGATGAGAGGGCTATCCCAATAAAGCTTCCATCCAAGTTTGGTGAACTTCCTTCAAGTAGTTCTCCAGATATCTTGCAGACAAGACCTATATATACATGTACAAGTAGATGAACTGACGGACGGACAGACACTGGACATGGATGAATGCATGCACATATACACCAAAACCTGATCAAATGAGGGGCTATCCCAATGAAGCTTCCATCCAAGTTTGGTGAAATTCCGTCCAGTAGTTCTCAAGATATCTTGCAGACAAGGCCTGTATATACATGTACAAGTAGATGGACGGACGGACGGACACCGGATATGGATGAATGCACGCACACACACCAAAACCTAATCAAATGAGGGGGCTATCCCACTGAAGCTTCCATCCAAGTTTGGTGAAATTCCATCTAGTAGTTCTCAAGATATCTTGTAGACAAGGCCTGTATATACATGTACAAGTAGATGGATGGACGGACGAACACCGGACAGGGATGAATGCACGCACACACACCAAAACCTAATCAAATGAGGGGGCTATCCCAATGAAGCTTCCATCCAAGTTTGGTGAAATTCCATCCAGTAGTTCTCAAGATATCTTGCAGACAAGGCAAGTGGACGGACAGACAGACATCCATCCATCCATCCATCCATCCAGACAGACAGACAGACAGACAGACAGCACAAACACTAGATGTCTCCCCCCAACATAGTTGGGGGAGACATAATCACACTTAGTAGGACATGTAGGAGGTGTGAGTTTGTGCGCATCGGCTCTTTAGTAACGTGGAGATTAAAGGCAAGACAGTTGATCAAATTTTGCAGGGGATGAAAAAAGCTTATTGCGTCATATAGTATATACTGGTCCTAGAGGGCCACACCTGCAATACCACTGGTGAAAACCCAGACTCCTACTTGCCCGTATTGTTTTTCTTGGTTATCCTAGTATTTATTGTTTAATATCTGCAGGTGCAAGTTTCGGGTTATTTTTGGTCGAAAATTCTAATTTCTGACCAGCGAAACCCTCATCAGGGAGCCTACGCATTGACCGATATGGTCAGATTTTTTACTTTTTCAGTATTTCACTGATGTTTTTACCCCGCCTATAGCATAATTGTGGCTGCCTGGTAAAGTTTACGGCATGTTTGTTTGTGATCCAGTATTTCTTCAAGATCCCTTTCAGCCATTTTGTGTATGGATTGAAAGTCGTTATGTAACGCATACGTCGTTTCAGTACAGACTTATTCTGTATGCCCTCGTTGCTCTTGAGGTATTTGTTTCTGTCAGCAATTTCCGAGGTAGAGTATCCTCTCTTTTTAAGCTTTTGCTTGAAGTATTCTGATTAGTCTATGTAGTCTGCATTATTATTGCAGTTTCGTATATATATTTTCAATTGTCCCTTAATGAAAGATTTGAAGCACGCCTCATGATGTGCTGATTTACTGTGTAGGTATTGGTAGGTTTCAGTTGGCTTTGTGTAGCATTTCACATCAAGTATTGAGTCAGTCGAATATCTTTTCCCCTTGAAAACGGTAACGTCTAGATAATTCGCCTCGTTTTCAGATATTTTATACGTGAATTTCAATGGAGTATGTGTGTTATTAGCCATCTCAAAGAAACTCTCAGCTACAGCTTTATTTGCCTGAAACGTTTGTGTAATATAATCATTTCTTTGTGTGGGAATGTGGCAATTAGCTAATAGATATGCTTGTATATCGCTATTCAGGGGAAGGGACTGCTCCCCGTGGTGCTCCGACAATATGTCTGAAGTGTTTGTCCTGAAACCTGAATTCATTCTTTTCAAGAATCAATCGTGCTATTTCAAGCAACAGATTGATGGGAGGTTTTGGGATATTATAATCCATGTTTTCATAGGTAGTCAGATCACTTCGGAGTGCTTCTAGGATTTCACTGAATCCGAGGTTCGTGTATAACGAGGTAATGTCATACGTAATAAGTAACATATCAGTAGGTATTCGACATTTTTCAATCGCATTGATGAATTCTGAGGTATCGGCTAATTAGGTTTCTTGTTCCCTCACTATAGAGACAAGAAGAAATCCAGGTAGCGCCCTAGTTTTTCAGTATGGGCCCTGCATTGAGAGATGATCGGTCTTCCTAGGATTTTCAGGTCGACCGGTAGCTCAGATTTTACAGGATCAAGTTTTTTAATTGCCCCTTCTACCTTATGTATTTTGGTAGGAAATGTGGTGTAGACTTCCTGGTCGAAACTTTCAGCAGAAAATTCAGTCTTCAGACTAAGAACTCCACTAGCATTCAAACTAGCGACTGTCTGTAGTACCATTTTCTTAGGGCTGTTCCAGAAAAAAGTGCATGGGGGGGACATGAGGCACTTTTTTTTTGCCCCCACTACCCATGTAATTAAATATATTTTTATCCCCACCACCCATATTATTGAATATAATTTGTAACCAACCACCACCAGATTTAGATATACAGTTACTTTCAACCCAACAACCCATGTACTTAAAATAAACGTACTTCAACCCAACAACCCATGTAAATAAAAAAAATATCTTCAAGCCAACAATCCATAAAACTGTATTTTCTGTACTGTTGTTATTTGCATTTTTGTATCTGTACATGTATCTCTCTACCTCCAGGCAATATTGTCACTTAAAATTGTATATGTATCTCTCTACCTCCAGGCAATATTGTCACTTAAAATTGGTTATATACACATATATACAAATATATATATGTATAAAAAAATATTCTTTGTTGTACCATGCAGTTCTGTTGCCGGCGTTGGCCCAACTTCTGTTCCCAGGGCATTGATAAATCGTTTGAAATGTCCCAATTTTTCCCCCCAAATTTACTGCCTTAAGAAACTCTTCAACAACTCTTTCCCCGCCATTCTCATCAACCCAGCCAAACCATTGAAGGTGCCGCTCTTCGATCAGAGATTGGAGTGGATCTTTGCAAAAAAAATCTGAAAACCTGTGATGTAGACGCCACACTATTGAAAGCAAATGAATTTGGCTCTGTCCACTCAACATGAGATTGCGAGGCATTGAATAGCTAAGATTCATAGCGTCTCCCTTCCCGGTAGATACTTCATGTAGGAAGCTATTGTCGGAGTCTTTGTGCAGCTGAAAAGGCTAAAGTCTAGACATATTGTTGTCCCCAGACTTGGCTATTGTATGCATTGTCTCGTGATTCTTACATGGAGTATGAACCCCCTTCCCTCAATGCTATGCCGACAACCTTCATTAACTTGAGAAAATGGGCCGCGATAAATAAAAATACCGAAATGGCAGACTAAATGGCCCTTCGTCAGTCATATATTAATTACAGACGTTAAAATTATCCCTATGGAGCCTCAAAATGACCTGAAATTGAGGGTCAAGAAGATGGGCATTTCCGTCATAATAGACCCCGTGTATACAGGGGATGATGATCACAACATCGATTATGGTATTTTTATTCATCGTGGGCCATTTTCTCAAGTTAATGAATGTCCAATAGGGCGCAAAGGTAATAATAAGTGCGCGATGGAGATGTTCGAGTTACCAACAGGGAAATGTATTTGTCGTCGGCATAGCGTTGCGGGAAGGGAGACACTATGAATCTTAGCTAGGCAGCGAATAGACAATGCATAGTCTCATTTTCAAGCAACTTGTTGATGGCTCAAACTTTATCATGGCTAAAGCAACCGCAAAATTTGTCTACGACTGTTTCAGCCTCTTGGGTTAGTATACATGTTTGATGTTCTAAGAATCACTGATCACCTATAAATATATACACCTCAGCATGCCTATGGTTATTATAAAATATGGCTATTTTAATGTCGGGGAAATGGAAACCCTTTTATATATTTGCATGTTTTATCTGTTGTCTGATGTTCAGTTTGTTTTGTATGTTTTATATGTATGCGTTTTAGCCCCGCTGGGCACAACTTTTACGCAAATATTCTATTAGATTTGAGATTTTTTGCATGTTTGAAATGATTATTCAAGTCACTCTTGCCAGTGGTTACGTATTTCATTTTCAGTTTATCGTTGCACAACATGCACAATGCATAGCCAGGTCTATTTTATGGACATCGTCAGACGCCACTGATATTTGTTTTTGACTCCAGTTTCAAAGTCCTTTAGGTCAGTCGTCCTGTCAACAATTTTGTACATAGTCGACTACAAATATACGTCTGACATTGTCAACAGTGAGCCAAAGAAACTTCCCTGTGAAAACTGCCGCCAACAACCACGCGGTTACGTACTGCTACAAGTTACATTCACGGGACGAGAACAACACGCCCTCAGTTGCTCAGACTGCAGACAGAGCTACAGGCATTCAGCTTTCCCTGACCTACTTACAGGAAAGCTGAGTCGGCTGAGTCTATTTTGGGAAATACGACTCTGCGGGGAGAACGCACTGTGCTGGAAATCAATGTATAAACGCACGGGAACCAGTTATTTCGAACTTATTAAACCCCCGGAGGTACATAACTCTAATTCTATTCACATAATTTATATTTTTGAGGCATTCTCAAACCCAAGCCAAAAGATTTTTCGTTTGCTAGAATGGTTTAACGGAGATTCATTATCTACAAAAATAGCAACAACAACAACACGGTCGGGTGAGACTGAAAATCCGGGAATTTTCTTGAGATTCTGAAAATCTGTTCTATTGATCGAGATTGATCACGTGACGACATTCGGTATTTCCCGGATTCGAACATATTCCTCTGCACACACAAACTGTGTCACATAATGTGCCTCAGAATATTCGACCCCGAGGGTAAATTCTGATGAGTGAATTCAGACGAACATCTTCTCGATCACGCAATTCTTGCTGTGGCGACCCGTCAAAAAAAGGAATTCATCAGGTATTCGGTAAAGCAGAACTCGCCTTCTAGATTTATTTTGTGCAACTTTTATTAATTTTATTAAATCCCCCAACAACCACCAGAATTTAGTTTTCTTTTCCATCACCCACAACCCACATAAATCGGTTTATCATTCAGACAACCACCCATGTAATCATATAACTCGTTTACCCCACGACCCATACGTAAATATATGAAGTGCCGTCATGTACTTTTTTCTGGAACAGCCCTTAGTGTTTTCCATATTCATGGATTTTATTTCGGTATAATGTACATGCCATCGTACAGCTGTCTGTGCGCTTCCACTACGTAGTCCTTTTCATTCAGAATTACGGTGGTATTGTTTTTATCAGCTCGTCTATGCACAAGATTATATTCTTTGTGTTTGAGAAAACGACAGATATGACGGCTGGTTTTAGCCTTCTTCGTTAATAGTTTCCGTCCGGCCATATTGTCTATGGGTATGAATATCTCTCCGTGGCTTTGTGCCGTGTAAAGAGATGGCGGGGCATTCAGTTGTATACCTCTGCAGGTGTTCTCTGATAGGACAGAAATGTTTCTGGTGTGCGCTGAGTGGTCCACTCCTTGGCGAATCTCATTGGATGTATTCTGGCGTTTCTATTGGTTAATTTTGGCACTCACACAGGGCTGCATTGTTTGCTGCAATCCCCTCTTTTTGCTCAAGCTCGGGTCAGTTTACCCATGATTGTGGCACAGCCAGTGTACAGGCTGGTTGAGACGGAGATAAATATATTTTCTCGATTTATATCCACTGTTTGAAGGGTTGTCTATTAGCAGTCATCAAAAAAGCAATGACAAGGTATGCTTAGCTATTGTCCTGCTTGTAACAATCAACTGTACATACCTGACAGGTCATCAATAGGTTAGATATGCCTACAGCTCCCACCACAGAGAACTTGGCGTCTTGATCACAGCAAGTGCTATGAGATTTGAGGCCTTCCTCTATCTGCTGTTTGACATTGGATAGGGTCAGACAGTCCTGCTGCAAGCAATTTTAGAAAATGATTGTGAAATAATTCTTTCTCTAAATCAACAAGGAAAGAATATGTTGGAGGTGCATAATTCCCATCTGTAGAAGTAATGGACACTCTATTCAAATGTTTTGCTTAGATTTCTAGACATTTATTCCAACAGATAGAAAGTTCAACTGCATACTATATATATCTGAATACAGCACTTCATTTGCGTAAAATACAGACCTCCTGGAATGATCTGTGTCCAGAAATAGGAAAAGTTTGAAATAAAGCTTAAAACTCCAATGCAACATAAAGGCTGAAAATATAACCAGGTTATCTGTAGGTGGATGTATACGGAGATGTGAACAATTCCACTGGAATGATCTGTGTCCAGAAATAGGAAAAGTTTGAAATAAAGCTTAAAACTCCCAACATAAAGGCTGAAAATATAACCAGGTTATCTCTAGGTCGATGTATACAGAGATGTGAACATTCCACTGTCTGTGTGCAGTAGTTTTGCCTAATCTTGCTAAATGAGGAATTGATCAATTTATATAACAGTATTTATATAAGTTAAAAAAACTAAAAATGCAGGAAATGACAATAGTGCCAAATAACATACCTCTGTGTCTATCCGCAGTCCGCACTTACAGAATATCACAGATCTGTTCTGCATCAAGGGGTGTCTGAAAGTATAATACACATCAATTGGTGTCAATTGTTACAAGACAATTAGACCAGACATCTTCTGTTAATTTGGAATTTCAGCTGGGATTTGGTATTAACAAGATCTGCCACTGAAAAGATATCTCAGCATGACACTGACGAGAGGTAGATGATAAATGGTACAACCTTGTTTTATTGCCAAGTGAATTAAATTGTGCATGATTTCCTATTTAACAAAACCCTTTCTTCCTGACCTGTATATCATTTGGCACTCAAATTGAGAACAAGAATTAACATACCAGTTAACTTTGTTGATGGGTATTCACACAGGTGTCTGAGTTAGCAAATAATTCAAAACAATAAATAAGTATACTCATGAAATTAATTTCTATGGTTATTTAACTTGCCTTCAATTAAGTAGGTTGCATCATTCATGCAAATAGGATACAGAGAAAACAATTGGTACCTGTTTTCTTTTCTTCTGATTTACAGATATCTTTACAAGTATCAGACACCTGGTTACCTATTGAAAAGTATGGCCTGCAGCTAGGCTTCAATGATATAGGAAATTGCTCAAATGGTTTGCGAGGTATCAACCTAGACAAACGAATGAATCACAGACAGACTAGGATGAACAGACAGCTTAGTACTGTTCCCACAGTCTCCCATCTATACAGGAAGGTAAATACTACAGTATTTACCAACACAATTGCCAAAGAGGGCTGCTATAACAAGCATAGTTTGCATACACACTCACAGTGGAGAATTGTTTTCAACATTTTTTCAAAACATTGTCGCCCTTAACTTAAATAGATTTCCACTTCACCGAAAATTAAACATTTATAAACAATGTTACTATTTATAACCAAACCAAACCTGCTTTGATTTATGCCTTAATCTCTGCCAGAGATATACAATACAAACGTTAAACGAAAGTTTAAACCAAAAGTTTCCCCCAGAGGAGTAGTCTCCCTTTAGGGGAGCTCTCCCAGCTCAGCCTGGATATATAAGCCAGCTCCCAGTATACTCTTCCTCTTTTCTCATTGTTATAAACCGAGACCTGTAGTGTACAAGGCCGCGGAGTGAGGGGAAGGATGGGAGGGCCATTACATCAAAGCAGGTTTGGTTTGGTTATAAATAGTAACATTGTTTATAAATGTTTAATATTTATGGCCCAAACCTACACCTGCTTTGATTTATGCCTCACTACTAACATATGGAGGTGGGAACCTCGGCCTTGATGTATTTGCAATAGCAGGCTGAATATCCGCTGAAATAATCACAAACAAGACAATCACAATCAAGAAGAAAACCCTGATCAGAAACTCAGAAGGTAGTCAAGGATATAAGAAGTGGTTACTTAGCTTGATGCATGTCTCCATACATGCAGCTGTGGTCTTGGATGTGGAGCACAGTGTTACCCTCCGTATAGGAACTCAGGCAGTACGGCCGGGATGAGCACTTGGAAGGCAGCATGTATGAGTTGGGATCTTTGGTCGCCAATGTAGCATACAAGGTGTCATTATCTGTGATGTGGAGTGGTACGCAGTATTACCGCCAACGGAACTGAGGCATCAGGACACCCGAGTTCGGAGGTAAGGCAAGTATGAGTTGGTATAGTGTTAGCCATCGTGCCATACAAGTCGTCCACCTTACTAATCGCAGCGCTAGTCCACATTCCGCTTTAGGTCCAACTCTGTGTACTTTAATCCCTGATGCTGGACTGTTGAGAGTTGACAGCGGAATCTTTGAGTCTCTTCTTTGTCTTGTCAACCTTCATTCAGATCTTTGTGCGTTGAACTTGTGAGTTGACTGCAAGGGGACTCAGCTGCGATATAGAAGGCCATAGCTATAACCTGAAATGACACAAACAGATCTGCAGTAAAGACAAAGATTAAAATCATAATTGTGTCAAACCTTAAAATATAACTTGAGAGATGGCCCAACTGACCTATTTCTTCTCTTAGGTGACCTAAAAAGAGCACAGATATGAGAATAATTCTCAATCAAAAAGAACCCTGGATGGTGAAGCAGTGGTTACTTATGGAGAATAGAAGTTACTTATCATTTTAAATGACTTCATCCATGTATCTGTGATTGTGGTAGGGGTGCGCAGACTTACCACCATAGTAACCAAGGAACCTGAGTGTCAGAGTTCGGAGGTTAAGCAAGAATGAGATGGGAAGAAACCTACATCGTCAATCAAGGCGACTAACTGATACCCCGGTCAGTCCACATTCCGCCTTATATCCAACTCTGTGTACTTTAATCCTTGATGCAGAATGGACTGTTGAGAGTTGACAGCGGAATCTCTGAGTCTACTCTGTGTCTTTGTCAACTGTCTGTACTTTACTGTTGCTGACACTGGTGACCTGAAAATAAACATTATTAATACTCACAAAAGTGTCAGTTCTTGTACGTTGAAACTGTGAGTTGACCGCCAGGAGACTCAGCTGAGATGATCTAGAAGAACATAGCTTAACCTGAAATGACACAATCAAATCTGCAGTAAGGTCAAAGATTAAAACTCACCATTGTGTCAGGTTTCTTGATTGATGACTTGAGTCGCTGACTGGCAAGTTGAGCTATTACTTCTTTCTGGTGATCATGTAGTGTGTGGACTAACGATATGACTGAGAGAGATGATACAGCAAGCCGGAGACTTGCTGCGATGATGACAACTTTGCCCCCCCCCCCTTTTTTGAACGTTACCTGGCCACGTGCTGGGCAGCCACTAGTGGCCCAAGCATGGTCACACTATCTGATTGGACTGACATATCTCTCAGATAGAAATTGGTAAACGTGGAATTTGCTGTCCAGGCACAAGACTGGACAATGTCATGGAGGGACAAGTTCTTCCATAAGGGCCATGACGAAGCGATGGCGCGGATTTCATGAGAAGAAGCAGTCGATAGAAGCGGGGGAGCGTCAATGGCCAATTGATAAGACCACTTAATGGTTTTCTTAACCACGAAGCGATGGTATTCTTAGTAATGTCACGTACCGCCGAAGGACGAAGGGACAAGAATAACAGACGACGCGAGCCCCGACCGGGATCGGTACGAGTGAGATAGTGACGTATGGCTCGAACAGGGCATAACAGAAGGTCGTCTTCGAGGCCATGAACGAAGTCTGATAACGCAGGGATGGAGTACAGACGTTGCGCACACGGACCTAAGCGAACAGACTCATTTTTGGCGATGAACTCCGGAATAGGTCGGAACGATACGCGCGACCAATCCGCCGACCAGGTCATAGAAGATCTTTCAAGAGCATGAAGTTCAGACACTCTAGCCGCCAAAGCAAAAGCCGCGAGAAAAACTGACTTGTAGGCCACAGCTTTAAGAGACGCGGACTGTAAGGGTTCAAATGGCGGACGAATCAGAGCACACAGAACCACACCAATATCCCATTTCGGTAACAGCTGGCGAGTACGACGAGACTGTAGCGCGAAAGCCCGAATGAGCGCAGAGATATTGTCATTTAGACTAATGTTGATGCCGGCAGAAAGACGTAAAACCCTAGCCAAAGCAGAACGATATCCTTAAATGGTGCTGATTTGAAACTTCTTGTCGCGATGGAGGTGAAGAAGGAAGTCAGCTACTAAGGAAACAGAGGCAGAGTCGGGATTGGCATCACGTTCTCGGCACCAGAAAACGAAATAGGCCCAATTCGCTTGATAGCAGCGAAGTAGAAGACCGATTGGATGAAAAACCTCGTCTTTTTTTTTTTTTTTTTTTTTTTTGATGTGAAGTCTGGCATCGAACCTAGACTATCAGCCGGAAAATGAACACCCCACATGACGATGTGGTGGGACTGCCACCAAAACAGAAGTGGAAGTAGAGACGTCAATACCAGCACTAATGGATTGAGGGAAAACATCTGTAATAAGACCGAAGGCACTGCAGTGACCGAAGTAGAATGCGACCATAATGACTAAGGTCCTGCGTAGAAATGACAAGTTGATGATCAAACAACCAAAATGCCCACGTCTAAAACTGGTCCAACGGTCTATACGGGACGAAGTACTTGAAGGAGAGAGACGAAAAGCTGTCCCCAAAGTAACGACGAACCCACAGTAATACCCCCATAATACGACCACGGGAAGCGCAACAAAAACTGGCCTATATCTGACCAAAATCTTGATGGTATCAGCTACAAAGTGTCACACTCTGTAACCATATGGCTTACTTCAATTTGAAAGAAGAATGAGACTGTCACTTTTTCTCTGCTTGAACAACCGAGACGAAAAATGAACCTCCCGTGACCGAACCACTAGGGGCACCACCGCAAGTAAACCTCGATGTGAACGCTCCAAGATGGAGAACACAAAGCCAAGCTATAAAAGTGATACATGGGCGATGTTGACTCCGAACGGAAGACTTGTCACACGAAATCGACGACCGACGATGGTGAATCGTAGGAGAAACGCCGAAAAACGAGGATGAATTGGTATAAAAAGATACGCATCTCGCAAAGCGATGGGGGTCAACCCAGCGATAAAGACGCAACGCCGAATCGTCTTATTAGAAAAACACCGACATCGAGAGACGTGCAAGCGAACAACGCCAAGTCTCTATACAATGAAGAAAAAGATCCAGAAATGGCGACCGGAACTGTCGAACTTGACGACCCTGATAAGGAGGTATAAAAGAACGACGTGGTGAACAGCGTTATGGCATACGGAAAGGACTACTAGATGGAAGGTGTCGATGCCGGAGTAAGAGGACCACGTGACGACGTAATGGAACGTCGACGAGGTGTAACAGCAACGACGTAATGCGAAACGCGAATGGCGTTGCTTGAGAAACGGCGTAGTGATTTTCCCAAAAACTTACCAATCAGTTCAATTTATCTGTACATATACGCTCCCGAAAGAGCCGGGTAAAACCTCTGAAGATAAATCTGAAAACTGTAGTCGAAACTGGAAAAAATTCACAGTGGAGTCCGAAACAAAACAGCCGTATTATGCGAGACTTGTAATGAGATTTGAACGCATCTAGGAGGTGAACACATTCATTGTTCCCAGCGTTAATCGAGAACGTTACTCCATGGTAGTAACAACCCCGACAATCAACACAAAGAAACTTCCACGTGAAGTAGGAGGATCTTCAATAAAATTTAAAATTCCCCGAAGAGAGCCAATACATTTTGATGTCTCTCGCCAGTAGATGAACAATAAGGTCACAAATCTCACAAATTAACTTGACCAACCAAAACAATGTTCAATCTAGACTCGCCCCCTTATTAGAGGTCCAAACTGGACATAGAAACTCAAATGGAATAGATATAAATTATCATCCGGTTTTTTAAAAAGACAAGTCCAGCTTAGTCTCCGTGGCGCAGTCGGTCAGCGCGCCCGGTTGTCTTTACCTAAAAAAAATAAAGATGAAATAAATGCAGTAGACCAAAGGATGTTTTGGACGAGGCTATCGAGGAGAAAAAACATTGCCCAGGCAGTCTGGATCTTCTTACCAGGCTGTAACCGGTAAACATACACGGAACTTACAAAGAACAAGAAGACCGCCTGATGGAACAGACTTATGCTGTCCCAGGCCGATGATTGAAAAACTTCAGGCTTGATCCCGCCCGACCACTGACAGGGTAATGATCAATAAATACCCCACGTGCTATCGAACGAGAGCAATTCCAAGATTTCTCGGAGAATAATCCTCAAGCTAATAATAATAAATTCTCAGAACAAAGAAATAAAATTACAGCTCAACCCAATTTGAATTGTACAACTAATTCAAAATAGCGATGGGAAAATTTGGTTGTGAAAATGAATACATCACAATGCAATATTTACCAACAGAAAAATGTGTTTCAAAGAATAGCACAATTTCTTAATAAACAACTCGTGATCTCTTTTGTTGTTCAACACAGCCTTGATTACACAAAGAGTGTAATAAGATAGCTCATTAATATGTAACAAAGAGCCCTAGTGTATAGCTTTTGGCTTGTAATGACGAAGACAAACGCAACAACAACAACACGTAAAGTCAAAGACAGAGAAAAAACTCTGCAAGTTCTCTCTTGATCACAATGATATCAAATAAACAGAATAACACTTGAGAAAACAAGAGACTAAATTTTGGTAGGAGCAACGAACAGCATGCATAGAAGAAAAACTCCCACCAATGGAAAAAGTCGGACACACAAGAACAACAACAACAACGAAAAATGACGGACTGCAACTCTCTGCAGAACCTGTAATTCTCCGACGTTATAATACGTTGAAGCATTTCTATTCCGTGAAGACAAATCTTTGTTCAGTTTCGTACGGTTCATAACAAATAACCTCCTGATTGAACTGTCTGGAACGAGAAAGATAACGGTGTTGTAAAGTTGGTGTTCTTTAAATCTTCAGTCCGACACCGTAAGCATTCGGCCACGCAGCTGTAAGAGCAAGCAAGAAATACGGGACGTGTCAATACACGCCGAAAGTGGAGGTTGTAAATCCGTAATGCGAACATTCAAAGCCGAGTACAACCGCCCTTCCATAGAATGAGAGGCTGTTTTCTTTTAGACAAAACAGCAGAGGAAGATTTAAGACGTAAAAGCCAAAAACAGAACGATTTTATCACTATTGTAACATCAGCCGGACCAATTGACCCTGAACTGACCACGCGGCAAGATCAAATTCTTTTGTCCGTTGGGGCGCCGGACAATAGAGAGTCCTAGCGACCGGCCTGGCCTTTGTTTGCTGAACAAAGAAACAGGTTTCTCAAGGCCTACAGACAATGCTATGCCAAAGTAGGCCAGACTATACAGTACCATCTCACTAAGTTCCTGTACGACGGTCCTCTAGTATATTACCAGAGACAGAAGAAGGAGTCGGACTTTTTAGAATTACGGGGTAAATCTAACACGGGACCACCCAGATCTTGATTAATTTTATTGTCCTCAACAAATGCAATTTCCAACACCCGTCTATCGACTTCCGATAGATCAGGGTTCTCAGAAGCCTGAAGTAAATAGGACGTACGGGCTTGTGCATAATTTTTCCAAGCATCATTATCCCAAGACACACATTCATTACACGTGTTATTTCGATAGCAAATTTTGTCTTACAAACGAAACAACGCGTGTGGGCATCTAAGCGTGTCGAAACTCGCCCACACGAACGGCACGAATTTGAAGGAATGGGAACAGAATACTCAGACATTATTCAAGAAAGAAAATGTTTCAAATATAAACAAATCTTTGAACAACAACAACTAGTCTTTGAACAACAACGACTAGCACTGTATTGCAAACTCCCTGACGTGCACCACTGGAGGTACAAACGAGAAAAGAGGAAGAGTATACTGGGAGCTGGCTTATATATCCAGGCTGAGCTGGGAGAGCTCCCCTAAAGGGAGACTACTCCTCTGGGGGATAACTCCCCAGGGGAGTTAACTAACTTTTGGTTTAAACTTTCGTTTAACGTTTGTATTGTATATCTCTGGCAGAGATTAAGGTGTAAATCAAAGCAGGTGTAGGTTTGGGCCATAAATCTGAACTTTTCAAGTTTTATCATTATGTGTGTACAGTAACTGTGGACTGGAACTTGAACAGTACATGATGTACTGATCTTCCAAGTGAAGGATCCTTTACCTTTGACACACCGGACATATAACTTCATCTGTCTGTAAACAATCTATGGCAGCACACAACAAAGCTTCGTCAAAATGTATGCTCTGTTCATACCTCTCAAACTCCTCTAGTAACCTTTGCTCTAAAAACAAGAGATAATCACAGCATTGTGTCATCAAACTTCAATATCAATTTCAGTGTATATCATCAGATACCAGTGACCTTTGCGCCTCTATGCCTAAACACAAAATTCATCACACTGATATGGTACCAGTACAATAATTTGGCATAAAAGAAAACATGATCACTTAAGAATGATTATACATATATCATAGATGTCGCCAGCATGCTTCAAAAATGGGTTGTTCACTTAACTGAGGACGCCCCCAACAACTTTGTTTGTGACATGAATCAATAATTATCATAGAGCCCTTCTTGGTTCCTTCAATTTGATACATGTACTTGCATGCGAGATATGTCATGATAGCAAGCCTAGACTTTAATAAATTTTTCTAAATCAGGTCACCTGGTAGTTTGGTTGTAATGTTTGTTAAATATTGTCATGAGTGAACAATTACCCTCTTTCATGAGGTCAGCCTGTATTTCCTCAAATATTGACAGGACCGTCTCTATATTGTCCAGGTCATCATCAAACTGAAATACAACATACACACATATCAACTGATCAAAGCTATCAATAATTACATGTTCTGTCACTGTGGATGATCATCAAAGGTTTGTTTTTATACCACAGATGGGTAAATGATGACCAAATTACAATTATTTTTACTATTTCACCATACTGTTACATGTATCATGTGTTTGGTTTCCTATGTTTTCCACTCACCATACCCACTGTAACACTTTGTCCAGGGTACGAATTATAAAATGTTCAGGGCAGCCATTTCAAGGCCACTTTGGCCTTGCTGGCATCTAATTACCTAGAATTTGCAAAGGGGCACCAAGGCAAACAGGGAGAGCATACAAAGCCATTGGCTTGTGCATGGCCTTGGGTGTAATTCGCACCCTGGCGCAAAATACACCCAAGGCCATGCACAAGCCAATGGCTTTGTATGCCCTCCCTGTTTGCCTTGGTGCCCCTTTGCAAATTCTAGGTAATTAGATGCCAGCAAGGCCAAAGTGGCCTTGAAATGGCTGCCCCTAACATTTTATAATTCGTACCCTGTTTGTCCATGGTTTATAATTTGAAAGTGCATTAGACAACAGCAAAATCGGTGAATGAACAAATGGGATGAGCAAATGGGATGAATAAATAGTTCATTCTTTTTTCATATTAATATTTCCTACAATTTTACATTCTCTTTCTCTCTAGAAAATAAATATACAGACATACATATTGATGGAAAGTTCAACACCATAGAGCATATATTCTTGCCAACCAATGGCTCTGTTTTTTACTTCCAGTTTAGCCATGTCTCACACCTTTCTAATCCAGATAACCAAATTAATATCCAGAACTGGTAGGCCCCTACTATTGGTGTCTGTATTGTACAAATCTCTCCAGGTGATAGATCTAATAGCTTACATGGAAGTCCTCATCCTTGTCAGCCAGTCTAGGTAAATCCTCCTGATTCTCTAAAGCCTTCCATTCCTCCTTCATTAGACTCTTAATGAACGACTGCTCATCCAATTTACTTCTATCTGGTATGTTTCTGAACCGGTCTTGTAATTTCTGCCTGCTCGATTTCAGTCTCTCCATACATCTCTGCAATGAGGACATTGAGAGTTGGAAAACTCATACCGGTTTCAACAGCACTTACTGCAGCTCTCACAAATTTGGAAGCCAGCCTTGAGCAACAAAATGTTGTGGCATCGAAATAACATACAATTTATTATTACAATGTCATTAATGGCCGAGCTAAGCTCAGTTTCAAGGCTAGTTGAGGGGCCAGACAGATATTTTTGCACATTCGAGGTAAGCCACTAGACTAGAGCATTCACAGAAGAGGGGATGGTGCTTTCTCATGTTTTCAGTCCCATCGTTACTGTACTGGGAAAGTCTGATGAACTCCCATTGATTCTTTGAAATCTTGCTGGAGAACATAAGGGAAATAACTCTATTTGGAAATTGGGACACAGCCAGTGAACATTTAGGGGGTGAGTGAGTGAATATGATTTTTCAGTCATATCATGACATTTCGTTCCTATTCCTTTTCACACTCGGAAACCACACGGGTAGGGTCCTATTCCTTTTAACACCCAGGACCACACGGCTGGGGTCTTATTCCTTTTCACACCCGGGAACCCCACAGGTCCCCAACATCATAGTGTCTGTAATGTGCCTAATAATATTAATATCGTATTATGGTCAACATGACTGGCAATCAGGTTAAATCCAGTTAAGTATACATGTAAGAAACCCAAACACAGCATCAAATTGATATGCAAGTGTCAAACAATAGTATTGAACCATTATTTTCTCCATATAGTACCTAACCAAAATAGTATTAGTATTCATTTTTCATTTCATATTCCTGTATTTCTCACATGAATTTGGTTCTATATTGGGCTAATATCACTCCTTATTAATTGACTGTGTATGTTATTACCCGAATACAGTGTAAAACGGCCTGTCCATACGTCATGTCGAACTTGACTTGTATTGGCCGAGTTGTATTGGCCGAGTTGAAAGCTGTATTGGCCGGGTTGGATGTTGTATTGGCCGAGGTCAACGAGTGCAGCCGTAACTAGCAGTAAGGACCGACGACTGGAGAAACAGACGACAGCAGTGTTGTTTGTTCAGCGCGATGGCGAGCGCAGAGCGTGTTATTCACGGGTTCGTGGGTGGAATTTTAGAGCTTGAGGAGATATGTGGAGACGATCTAAAACGATTTAAACCTGTTACAGATCAAGAAACGGATGCTGCCACTCAAGCTCGGAAAAACAAGAACACGGCCAGTAAATGTCAATTAATAAAAATATTATGAATCGTTTTCGTATAGCCTTAGTATTGACCTTCGGGTCGCCGTATTGGCCCTCGGCCTGCGGCCTCAGGCCAATACGGCGACGCTCAGGTCAATACGAAGGCAATACGAAAACAATCGATTAATAACATATAATATATATTGTTTAACACTTGTAGATAATTTTGATGCTGCATTTTGGATTCTTATACATAATTGGCCTGATTGACAGTCATATTGACTTTAATAATGCACAAAATAAAATGTAAATATGGAATTATTTGTTTCCATTTTTCTTCTTTCAATACAAGTATCATCCTCATGTCTAGAATTGACAAGTGGGTAAATTTTCATGGCCTTTACTCCAAACTATTGGGAAAATATCTCCAAACATGAAGCCGCGCATCTGAAAACCCCTTGACACAGTGCGACTGCCATTCTTAATGTATTCAATTTGAACCATACTACTTTAAAGACATCAGGTCAAGCGACAAATATACAGATTATCCAAAATTTTGCAATTAGAAATGGCCCCCAAGCAGGTATGAAAGCAAACCAAGATGAGTCAAGCGAGACATATAACAGACTGTTACTTATTCAGTACTAAAATGGGTGACATTTCACTTCCTGGATTTACCGCATACCCATTTCTCCCTCGGACACTGAAGAGCGGTATGCAGGGGAGAAGAGCAGGAACTATCAAACACAAACCAGATGACGTCATAGTTCTTCTAGGTAAAACAAGCGCATGTGCGAAGCGTATGCGAAGAATTATTAGACTTTAAACACAGTCTCTTGTAGAGTGATTCGGTGGCCGAGTGGGTTAGAGTGGTTCGGCATTTTTGCATAAATTAAAGATGGCAATCAACTTATCCACCTAATCAGAGAAACTGGTTGTCAATAATTGTAAGTTTCTTGATGTATCGATGATTTAAATGGTATCAAAGATATAGCTAGATTAATGATTTTGCATAAATTAAAAATGGCCGCCAAGATTTCCACCCAATCAGAGAAACCAGTTCTGTCATTCATGGTCTCTTGGTGCATCGATGATGTATGACAAATTTTACATCAAGCACTTGAATGGTATCAGAGATAGAGATCATTAATGATTTTGCATAAATTATAAATGGTCGCCCATCCTTCCCGCCACTCAGAGGAACTGATGTGCTTATTCATTGCAAGTCTCTTGATACATCGATGCTGTACACCAAGTTTCGTACAGAACACTTAAATGGTATTAGAGATATAGATCACTAAAGGTTTTGCAAAAATTAAATATGGCCGCCAAGGTTCCCTCCCAATCGCGCAAACTGGTTTGGTCATTCTTTAAAAGTTTCTTGAGGTAACAATGCTCCAAACCAAGTTTCACACTGAACAGCGAAATGGTATCCGAGATACACAAGATTGATGGTTTCGCATAATTAAAGATGGCCGCCAAAGTTTCCACCCAATCGGGTCCAGATTCAATAGGGCTCTGGGTCACGGGCATATGGATGTGCATTGCAAGTTTGGTGTGCTTGGGGCAAGTCGTTAAAAAGATATCTTGGTAACGAGAAAGCTGTGATGATTTCGCATAAATTAAAGATAGCCACCAAAGTTTCCATCTAATCGGGTCCAGATTCAATAGGATTCTGGGTCTTGGTGTGCCTAGGGCTAGGGTGAGTCGTTCTAAAGATATCTTGGTAACGATCTGTGACGGACAGAAACAGATAAAAAAAAAAGATAAAGCGAAAAACCTATATCTGTATTGAATGCAGATTTTACTTTTCAATAAGCATGATTCCATAATCCCAATTAAGTCATGGTTCGTCTGTCAAAGCCGAGCCATGACGGGTAGCTTGTATACTACAACGAATATCAGCCACTTCAACAGGAAATATTTGTGAGCTTATGATCTTCCCGAACATGCCCATATTTGAACGAATTATGTGCCAGTCAATGTCTCCATCTGTTTGCTTTGAAGTCAGATGTTTATAGGCTATCCGAGAATTTGTTTTTATGTAAGATACGCTCTCATGTTGTTTCCTCTCGGACTTCAAAGAGTTTGTCCTTCAGCTTCTCTACTTGGGCAGCTTCTTAAAATAGGAACAGGAGTTCCTTGATAGGAATGGCATATGCCGGTTAGGCAAATCGGATACACCATGCCCAGTGTAGTGTTTTGATCTGGATGGATTAGAGTTGGGTCATTCCATGAAATGGGGTCACCTTTAAGCACTCAAACTTAAAACCAGTGAATTTTCTAAAATATTACACTGATTTTAAAAACATTTATTCCTATTTAATGCCAGATACAAGTAGATATACATAAGATAACATCTTAGTTATATTTACGACCATTACTTTTGGAGGACCATCGATGTCAGCATATGAGGACACCCACGGACCCCAAAAATGTGACATTGCAAACATTGCAAACATTGATGCTTTTGTTTGCACTGGGTGCATGAATTGCTAATAAATTTGACCAATAAAACAACTTAGAGTATCGATCTGGCTCATGTCTTTCAATTTATTTTAGTTTATTTCATATCAGTCACCCTTAAATGCAGATTCTGAATGCATGAAACCCTCAAAATTCAGGTTGCGCGTGTAACGCTTGGTGTCCTCTTTTGTTACTTACCTTACCTCTTACCTATCATTAAGAAAATGTCATTTCGTGGTCATTCAAAACTATTCTTGAGCTGGGCTAATCTTGTCTATTATCGATCCAAATATGACAGGATTTCGATGTGTCCGTAATAGCTGTAGTTGGAATATACTTTTATGTCTCGCTTTCGTATCCTGTTTCATGTGGTTACACGCACCACCCTCGGCTTGCATTTTACTTATTTTTTTTTTGGCATGAATAACAATGTGCAGCAATGGAACCCAAAATGTGTGACATGGCTGGTGGAGCCACTATTTGGGTGTCATACAATGAGGCAATTGCAAAAAATAGCGGGTAAGTAGTATTGTGCTATTTCGCGTCCTGAACAGTTACGTTTGCCACTTCGTTACATGTGTGACAAACAAATGTTGATTCCAGAAGAAAGAAAGTGAAACTAAAACCAGTCTTACATATGAAATGTTCATGTGCCATGATCAGTTTGATGGTAAAGTCTAGAGTTTGATGGCGACCTAGTATGGTGATTTCACATGATGTATGCGAAAGGACACGAAGCCATTTTTGGTGTCCATGTTACACGCACCACTTGATTGGATTGAGGCAGTCAATGCCACTAAATATGCTGACTAAGAATAGGATTAAATATTCTAACAATTTGATCATGTTTTTATTCTATTTGACACTTAAATTAACGTGATATGTGGTGAATTTTGCATATAGTTTGGTGTCCTCGTTACACGTGCAACTTCATTATTTTATTTTTCTCCCAAATTGTGGAATATTATCTGTTTTTTTATGTTTTCCAAATCTCTGTATATCAATATTATCCCTGACTTAGTGCAGCCAGGAATTGACATCTTTTCAAAATTGGTTTGCATGTCACACTTTGGTACCCCCATTTCATGGAATGACCCAGTTCCAATTGGAATGGCTTCACTCTTGTTATGGCATAGCCATCCTTTGTCTGCCCAGTTCCAAAAAGTATGCCATGGAGTTCCTAGGCGTTCCAACTCGGCGCAACATGCTTCTCTGTTTGGAATGCCTAATGTCAGTTCCTAGCATGCCCCAATGTCAAGAAGCTTCCTTAAACTGAGCTTTAACCTAATTAAACGGAGATTCCACGAAGGTAGCGTTTTGCTCCAAAACACCCTCCGTTCATTGGTTGATACTTTAAACGGACAGTTTCAGTAATAACTGTACAGCCTTGATCTGCCTACAAGGCCTGGTATGACGATAGAGTACCGGTATACAGAACTGTATCTTGAAGGATGGCTCATTCACACTCATAAAGTTGACCTGTGTTCAGCTCCCCAACAAGCATGACAAGTAGAAAACATCTGTGTTGTTGACATGATTAAAGCTTGATGAATCTTTTGATTAATATGATATATATTTAACATGTAATTTATTTCTACTTCCGAACATTCTCATTTTCTTGACGGGGAATATTAAAAAAAAATGAGAAACAACAAAACAGGGAAAATATACAGAGATTACACATGTGAAGATTTCTTGTTTTATTACTCTGGCCATCTAAGACCCTCGCCTGTTTGTGCTGTGATAGTGGCCCCCTCCCCCCCCCCCAATCACCAATTGCTTCCGCCGTGCCTGATCAGATGTTTACATCGGAAAAGGCAATGACCAATAGATGGATTTCTTGTTTATGTTTTCATCCGGGGATTCTCTGAAATGATAAAAGCCAGCTGGTAGGCCTAATCCAGACCTCTATTTAACGCTTAGTGGTTCTCTGGGCTGCACTATGCTGGTTTACCACATGACCGGTTGATTAAGAAGCTCGAAGCTCATGGTATCAGCGGTAAGGTATCAAAATGGATACAGGCCTGGCTAAAAAATAGAGAGCAGCGTGTCATACTGAACGGAAATGCATCAAGCTGGAGTAATGTTTTGAGTGGAGTTCCTCAGGGGTCTGTGTTGGGGCCCACATTGTTCTTGATATATATCAACGATATTGACGAGGATGTACAGAGTAAAGTTCTCAAATTTGCGGATGACACCAAACTGTTAAATAAAGTTGGAACCCAAGAAGATGCTGAGAGGCTACAAACTGACCTGGAAACATTAGTGGGTTGGTCCAACGAGTGGCTAATGTTATTTAACGTAGGTAAATGCAAAGTAATGCACGTGGGGTTCAACAATCCAAATCATTCATACACCATGAACAATAGTAACTTGGAGACTGTGGAGTTGGAGAGAGATTTGGGGGTCATGATCCATAAGTCGCTCAAACCTAAAGCTCACATAGCTGAAAAAGTGAAAAAGGCGAATCGTGTTCTTGGAATGATCAATAGATCATTTACCTGCAAGTCCAAGGAAATTTTGTTACCCCTATACAAGTCCCTAGTACGCCCACATTTAGATTATGCTTCTCCTGCTTGGTCTCCGCACCTAAAAGGTGATATTGTTTTGCTTGAGAAAGTGCAACATCGGTTTACAAGAATGGTTCCGGGACTACGGCTATTGAGTTACGAAGATCGTCTGCTTGCTCTGCGTCTGACATCGCTGGAAACACGTCGAAGTCGAGCTGACCTTTTGGAAGTATTCAAGATGTTTAAGGGATTTACTCGTGTGGACATTGCAACATTCTTCGAATTATCTACATCTGCAACTCGAGGTCACAGTTTGAAATTGTTTAAGTGCAGATCTCGGTTGGACACCAGAAAATATTTCTTCAGCCAGCGTGTTGTGGACATATGGAACAGTTTACCGGAGCGAGCTATTAGAGCCACGACCATCAACACTTTTAAATCGTATATAGACCACCACCTCCGCACAGTTAGGGGTCTTTAAAAGCCTTATTTAGGCTTCCTACCCCAGAAGATTCAAGGTAAATTCAAGGTAAAAAAATTCATGCTGGCGTTACACGAGGATATATATATATGCCTACCAATTACGTCAGACAGAAGAAATCCATCTATTGCCATGCCTGGAAGTTTGTTATGGGACAGCAAGGTTGACTTGGGCCGCTTGTACCACGCTTGAACCGTAATGCCTGGGAATTATTCAGTTCATATATTTTCAGACTAGCAAATTACTTTTGTGTTTTCAATGTAGCCTAACTTGTGCATGCTTGTGTAGTGCATGTTGTTGTTGTTGCGATGGTCATTTCTGAACCCTCATTTCTTGCCTTTCTGTAGGTTTCTTTCCAAGGTGGTGTAGCTGACTTATACAAGTTACGGTGTTTAGAAACAGCAGGGGAAAGTTTCAAAACAGAATCCATCTTCTTTGTACGAGATTATGTAACTATTTGCTGGCAACATTCAGGATATCCAACTTCGTTGAAGTTTTCGCGCGGGAAAGCGTTGAACTTCATAACCCGAAAGATAAAACGAAGACGGACTATATTGTTGTCGAACTGGTGCTGCCTTCTGATTTGAGAAATGTGATTTATCATGTTTACAATGTTTTTGTAGTAGTTTTCAGCTTTAATTATGTCATAACATTCCCGTAACGGGTGTCTTACGATAAATTTGAATATTATACGAACTCCAATTTTCCGGAACAACTCGTATTTCTTCTTTTGAAATTTATTTCAGACGAGTTATGCCCCCTGACCGACACAGATGATTGCACTTAAACTGTCAGAATGCTTTTTGACCTATTTGTGTGTTGTTCACGTTCGCTCATGGTTAGGCAGGGGATTTGATAAAGTCTTGCCGGCACGGACCGTTTGCACCAACCGCCAGGTCTATACAAAAATGGCCAGTCAGTCACAGGTCTGCCAAAAACCTCCTTCAAAAACAAAAAGTTTCAGGTGAGTACAATTTTGGCAACATTCCAACAACAACAACCAACATCAGAGCTGCCAAGTTGGACTGATTAAATATCTTGAGTCTATGCGAGCGCAAAGCGCGAGCGTTCGCAAAAGGCGTGGGCCGGTGGGGTCTGGGGCTAGTCCAATATAATGTGACTGGAATACGTCCTCCTTTAATATGTTGATGTCTACCATGTCCCAATCGAACATCCAAATAATAAAAGAAAGGCTGTCAGTCACCCATTGTATTGGACTAGTCTGGGGCCCGCCTAGGGCCCCAGCCGCTAGAGCTCTACAGATGTTCAGAAATGCATTTGGGGCATTTTGAGGCAATAAAATGACATCAGAGATTAACACACTTTCATGAAAAAAAGCAGAAAAATTTCTGAATTACAGCAATTTTAATGAGAAATTAGTTCTTTGGATTTCAGGCCTGATATAATGATACCCCGATTTGTTACCGCAAATAGGCAAGACTATGAGTAGTCGCCCTTGGCTACAATTACGCGCCCCAACTACTATTATTCGCCCGAAGATACGGAACACAGTACACGGACCGCGTCGATTCTGTGACAAACTGCGAGCTAAGAGCTAAAAATGTTTCATCGGACACTTCGCATCTATGTTTTATCGTAAATAAAATCATAATTTGCCCAATGTCTGATTTTGAGAGAATAAATTCTGTTTTACCGTGAGATTTGCAAGCGCTACCGTGAGACCGGGAGGCCTCTCTAAATATCTGGAGACTCCCGGCCAATCCGTGAGACTTGGCAGGTCTGCAACATGCATAATAGAATTACAATCCACAGTGTGACTTGTCTAGCCATCACCAAATTTGGTGTGGGCTGTATCGTCACCAGCGAAAGTCAGTGCTTTGCCATCAAATTACATGGAATTTTTGACTGAAAATCATTTTCACTGTCTGAATGGAGTTCACTTGCCATCGAAATGATGCCCTTTATCAACCTGTAACTATCTGGGTCATCTATACGCGGTAAGGCAGACCCTGAGATCTGATCATTTATATCTATTTTCCAAGGCTGGAAATAGGTACCTGCCAAATTTTAAAACACCCCTGCAGATCATGATGAACTACTCCAGCTTGAATCTCCAATTACAAAGGTAAAAAGGTCATGGTGCAGAACATTTCCCAAAATAGGGGTGACAAGTAGTTATGACAGGTGCTTATTTCCAGGCTTGTTTTCATTCTACTTTCGGCAACTATGTGAGGGAATTCCCTGAAATCAACACCATGTGATGTTGTCAGCCAATCAGATAAACTCTACCGACGTAACTCAACGTAACCCGCCATTTTCGAGTCATGTTATACAGCTGTCCTACTTGTTCAAAATTACAGATCTTCACACCTCTTGGATGATACGGAAGTTATTCATATCTTTTATAAGCTCAGACAATAGATGTTTCAGAAGTATTATGAAAAGCCTGTAATTTATAGCTTTCTAAAGTCTGTTCTCCACTGGATGAAGACCAAACAGTATATGGTAAAGTATAGGATATCACTCCGCAATAATGGCGACACACGATTCGCAAGCCATCTTATGAATATGGCTAAGTGAAATGGCGTTGAAAAGCGTGGTCTCATGTGAGACTCGGATTCAAAATTATAACAGACATGGGAAGATTCGGAAGTTTCAGAGTGCCCAAAGAAACACCCTGCTTGGGTATCTCAGAACCATCAACAGACAGCGAGATACTTTTCGTCTTGGCAATGGGATATGTCTCATGAATGCCAGCATTGGTAAAATATTAAATAAAACCAAGGACCTCAGACTCATTGAACCAAGGATAAATCAGTCTCAATTCAGTGTTAGGCCTAAACAAATAAATGGTGTGTATTTCCTATAATGGCCCAGGAAAAATCTACCCTTTCTCAGCTTTCTCAACCGAGAGTCAAATCACATATGATACTTGGGAAAGTGTGCACCTTGCCATTCATGAACAAGTACCACAACGATCTCAATAGGTACACTTTTCTGCAGTCTGTTTTCTTCTTCTATGCCCCCCTGTTCAGTTTTCGCCTCTCCTTCCTGTCTGTTCAAAGATTGTTGTCTTCTACCCAAATTTAAACAGGCTTGAATGATGAAGGACAAGGTGAAAACAAACAGAAAAGTGTACCCATTGAGATCTTCGTGGTATTGGCAAGGCACACTATCACAAGTATGTGATTAGGCTCTTGGTTGACTGATTCGTCAGCCAAAGATGTATACCAGTTTTATTGCCCCCAAGCCTTGAAACAATTTAAACTGCCTTCAAGTCTCTTGCAATCTGTGAAAAACAGTCTGTAGGATTTACAGCATTTTCTCTAAATTTTACTTTAATATCAGATGTGTGAGCTTCATTAATTTTAGGCATTTGGGGCATTGCAACCACATATAAAATATTGTTATCCTCTGCCGACATCTGACAGCTACATCAACTGGGACAGTTGGCTTGCCCAACATTCCATTTATCATGGTATATTCAAATTATTACGTATCACGTTGCAAAGATAGATCTGCATGTCGGTCGAATGAAATGTCTGCATCATAGACCCTTTCTTGGCAGAAATAAGATTAAAGTGATACATGTATTTTGAAAGTTTATGTTGCTACCCTCATTTTGTGAGCATGACAGTGGCTTTAGATGTAATAGTCAGTAGAAGTATCTGTTTTCCATCCTACTCCTTATAAAATGAGTGAGTGAATATGATTTAACGACTCTTTCAACTATATTTCAGTCATATCACGACGTTGGGTCCTATTCCTTTTCACACCCGGGAACCACACAGGTGGGGTCCTATTCCTTTTCACACCCTGGAACCCCACGGGTGCCTCAGTTAGTCGCCTCTCACGACAAGCTCTCCGAGGAGTTGAGGCCTATTCTTACCATGACCTGCGATTGATATAAATACCTGGTTGTGTTTTTCCACTATTGGGCAGTTGTCATTAATGTGACTGGACCAGTTCCTGTTACTTTTGATCAAATCTGCCTCCAAGAATTCCGTAAAATTTCCTCAGAAATGCAGACATTAGTTGAGACCCTTCCCAGCTGCTCAATGCAATTTTTATGGGAATCTGCCAATATTCATCATTCTTTTAGCACTGTAATCATGGTATAAATACTAGTGCATGTTGAACTTCATTCACATGTAACTTGTAAGCTTAATCTGTAAGGTTTTCATTGTGTCTTGTTTGTCTTTTCAGACTTTATTTGTGCACATGGAATATAGCTGGGAATGCCCCACCTAAAGACTTCTCAGATGTCCTGGATGTTCTTGATCTTAACAGCAAACCACTGCCAGATGCTTATGCTGTTGGGTACAAACACTATTTATATTATACAAAGTTCTAGTCATTCTTCTGATCATCTCTCCATTCAGTGGAAGTAGACTTTCACTCCGTCATAAATACATTATAACATTTAGACTTACATTCTTCTAAAAATTGTGGTTGCTTAAAGCCATACTGATTCCATTATAATTCAGGGTATATATTCAGAGTTAGATACAGGGTCTCACAGCGTCCTTAAAAAGGACACAACTATAAAATCAAATGACCATTTTTCCACAAAATCAAATGACTTTATTTCAGAGAACTCATAGATTAAAGTGAATATCAGGGGCAAAAGGCAATGTTTTGGCATGTTCAACACCATTTGAGTGATATTAGCCATTTTGCAAAATTAGTTTTTTCAAATAACAACAAAGCTATTTTCAAACAAGGACTTTGGCAAAAATCCTGCATCTAACCCTGATATTTGAGGTAAATAAGATGCTCCCCACTCCCCAGCAATCAGCTGGAACTTATCAGAAGTTCATTATTACTGTAGATATTGTTGAAAGCAATGTTAAACCATACTCGCTCAGACACCTGGTTATATATTCAGGTAAAAACCATGGATGTGGGTACCTGTAATATTGGATGCTAGCAGAAATATGATACTGATGACATTTAGTGATATACTGTATATATTATGACAATTAATGGCAGTGTCAAATACAGCTTTTCATTCTGAAGGATATTATCATCTGTATTGTCACCTGTGTCATTTTCAGGTCCATTGTTGTAGAACTACTGCTTTGTAAAATATTTAGACAACTACTTTTGAAAGTATCAAAACTATTTTTTAGTTATTTGTTATTTATTGCTCTAAGTGGATGTGATTGAATGATTGAAGACCGTGCCATATACATTGATCATATACATTTACTTAAATCACATACATACCCGGTACATATACTTTATCATTCCCCAGACTTCAGGAGGCCAGCAACAAGAGTACTGAGGTGAACTCTCACCCCTGGACAGTGAAGCTCACAGATGTTTTGTCTGTCAGGGGATACGTCAGGGTATGGCATATTTAACTGGATATTTACTATCATTTAATTCAAAGAAACTACATTTTCTCACTATTACAACACAGTTTTGTAGCAATGGCTTTAATAGTCTTCCTTTATAAATTTACAACAGTAACTACAGGTACAAAGCTTTTCACTACATTATTTTGGAATGTGTACAATGGGTGTATGGCAATACAAATTATTAGTAAGCACTAAGAGAAACCTACTAAAATGACACAAATCAATACAACAATCGATAAGCACTGTGGTAGCCAGCAGTAAATAAGTCAGCATTGCTTTCCTTTATACAATTAGATTACACGATAATGATATATGTGTACATTCTGCAATATATTTGTATTTTCAGGTCAAAGGAATACATATGCAGGGTATCCTACTGTTACTGTTTGTGAAGACCTCTCATCTACTTCACCTGACAAATATAGAATCTGAGTACACACGTACAGGACTGGCAGGCATGTGGGTGAGCTGTGCGTTAAATGAGAAATAATGGTTCTTATCTACTAACAATTCTTTCCTTAGAAGTTGATAATAGATGAATACAGTTCCCTTCCATTTATCCGTATTTATCCTTACCATGACAGAATATGAGTTTGGCATAGTTATCAGACCAGCTGTAACTTTAGGAGTGTTGAGTGCCTTGCATGACCTCTCATAATATACCCGTATATGAGCAAATTAGAACCCAAATTTGGTGCACTTCCCAAGAATGAATTATTAGAGCATTATTCAGAGACTTTAACATAATATATTTTCATGCTCATACCATATTCGGTTCTGGGAGTAGCCTCCCCTGAATTATTTTTTTTCATCATGATCAACTTGAGATTAATCTCTCCCGTGTAATTCCTTCTCTGTACATACATTGTAGGGATGTCGGGGAGCGGTTGATATACACATCGACACCATAACATACTTGATTGGATATGATGTTTTTTGCACCTTTATATTATGTGAACTAGACATATTGATCCCATTCTATCATTGTGTTCCACTATATGTATTCAGGGTAACAAAGGAGGAGTGACTATACGTATGGATGTCAATGGTATCAACACCTGTTTTGTGAACTCACACCTGGCCGCTCACCTTGATGAAGTAGCTGAGAGAATAGAGGTACGCACAATCTGTGTTTACCCATTGCCAAAATTGGCATTGGGGTAATGTCATCATTATTGATGTCCGTCTGTCTGTCGGTCTGTCCATCTTGGTCTGTCATGCATTGCCATTGTGGTTGGAAGGACTGGTTCGCTCGGTGTCCGTATAATGTGACTGAGTGGGATGTCATGTCTGCCTACGGGATGATATTTCAGTGGGACAGCACTATAAAATGGCAGCATTAGATCTGCTCTGTTACAAGTAGGTACCAAAGCCCCTCCCCCTCCCTTCCGTTCCCTTCCCCGTTGTGATATTCGCTGAAAAAATGTTGCAAGCTACATTAAACACTATTCACTTACATCACTTGTGGTTGGAAGTAGGGTGCAAATATCAGTAAGAGAGAAATCATCCACTGCAAGTCTATGCTTTTGTGACATAGCTTGGCAGGTCATAGCCAAGGTGGATGGAACTTCTCAAGAGCGAAATAACAATATACTTAGTTCGGAGTAAGATTTCATCTTCACATAGAATTGGGTGATTCATTCAGCATCACCAAGTTGATGTTCATGACAGACACAGTATCATTCTCTTCTGCTCATTTCCAATTCAGATCTCCTAAACTCCAGACAAGTTTGTGAAGATCTTCAGCACAGCGTGATTTGTCCAGTTGAAGGCCAAATATAATTAACTTATGATTGAGCTCAGGACATACTCCATAAAAAATCATATGACATATATTACTCTGTGAAGCTTAGTATATTCAGTGAAGCAAGATACTGGTACTAGGTTGGAATTCACCAATTACTTAAAATGAATCCTATAACATCTTAAATGAGCCGGCTTCATGCAAGATATTATAATCTACTAATGATGTACTTTGTTGAAGAGATTTAATATGATGACAGTAAAACCACTATAGACTGAGCATGGATGATACCAAGATATTTCAGGATCAAATTTGAATCTTGGGCGTCGCCAGGATTTCTGGGGAAGGGGTCGTTTCCTATGCTTACTTATTAGAAAGTCATGTATTGTGCTGTCCAACATTGGAAAATAACATACAGTTAGGCGCTGAAGGGGGGGTCGTTCGCAACTAACAACCCCCTTAATGATGCACTTGTGAATCAACACCCCCGAAACATGAGTCCCCCAAGTCAGCTATTTACATTAAGTACTGGCTGTGCTCAAAATATTTATGCTGAAAAGTAGTGCCTGGGCCAGCATATATATTAAACTGTGGTGCTCCAAATGCCCAGCTAAGAACAGAGTACATCTGCTCTGTCGCATGACTCTAAACAAATAGTTCACTTGCTCTTTCTTTGTCTGGGGGTCCTGCATATTTGTTAGTGTTCTGTAAGTCGTATCAACCGTCCATTCGTCTAGTTCGGAAGAGATGAGCTGAATATTCTAAATAATACATGTATGTAGATTTTTTATTTGTTACTGATTTCATAATGTTCCTCTCAGGGACAAAGTGGGTCGGTTTGAAATCAGTTGAGCTCCAATATTAGAGAGCTACTGATTGGGGTGATACATGCCAGAATTAACCCAAAACATGTTACCTCTTAATCTCCTGAATCATCCTTTGAGATTCCTGAAATAGCAGCACTTACCTTTTCCTCATTTTTAAGTGAATTTGGCATGTGTTATAATGTGTATAAATATTGTTTCCTGTTGCAGGATTTCTCTTCTATTGTAGAACACCAGAAATTCAGAGACAAAGATGTGGACAATATTCTAGACCATGAGTATGTGGGAATTCTTTCTTCATGTAATTGCTATTGCTATAGTGTTCTCTGATGAATAAGAAATGAATAGGCTGTCTTGACATTTCATGTCTCATTCTTTTGAACCATGTGAACAGAGCTGATATTTTTTTATTCCGGTAATTCCAAGTGTGAGCAGAGATGTCAACTTCTCTCTAAAGATAGCCTTTGGTTGATGTACATTGAATTTCTTCCTACCTTTAAAACTTAAAATTTCTTGCGCTGTAAAACTTACCTTCACATACTTTATTGCTATCGTGTTCTTACGCGATTGCCCTATTGTAATATATTACCACAGAACTAAAATAGTCCCTGTACTGCCCCAATGCCCATGCGCGAGTACCCAGATCCCACGTGACCGACCACGTCACTCCCTTCTTCCCATTACAACTTGTAGTGGAGAGTCGATGTTCTTTGTGTCTCTGAAAAAAAGTTACTTCTACCATTTGGCTCTAAAACCTAGTCATATTTTTCCTCCAGACTTCGCTAGTTTATGCATTGTCGTGTGATACATGGAGTATGAACCGGATTTCGTCATCCCGGCATATCTACGGGTTCTACACTTACGGGATTTGTCATTAGTATCAGTCACCTTATGACTTACTTTCCGGAGTCCGTCAACCGACTCTGTTCTACAGTTTATAAGTTGAAATGATGGCAGAGTTATGGGCCCTGATAAGAGCTCTCGCGTACAGACACGTGTTTTGTTCTGGGCGGGCATCTATGTTATCTTTCGGTCTCTCTTCTAAAGCAGGAAATATAAAATATGTTCTTCCTAGCTTTCCAAAACTTCTCGTTTGGCGTACACGGACGTACCTGCGGAGGCAGTTTCACTCTCGTTGGTATTGCTTCATCAGACTGACATCCTGTCTCCTTTGGACTGTTTTTTTCCGTGGACGACGTTTGAGGACCGTAATCTGGAGATTTGCGATACGTTTGTCTGTCACCACCTCTGGGATTGGATGCTGTTAAGACGGGATTGCTACACTCTGGGACCGCTGTGGTGCCCAGGCTGTTGATCACCCGTCGATATCTATCAGGCATGGGAATTTTCTTCAATAATGCTGATTTCAGACTTTCATCAAAATTTTGAAATTTCAGACTTTTTTGAAGTAGATTTTACACTTTTTCTGTGATTATAATTCCCATGCCTGCTCTATGCACTAGACCTAGTGATTTTACCATTTTTGTAATCTGATAAGTAATCTTGCTCTCCCCAATTTTTCAAAAAGAAGCGGGGGGGGCGGGAATTTTGGGTCTAGTGTTTGTCAGCTTTATTCACTGGGCCTGTGGTTATTATAGGCCGGGTGATTATATCAAGGGCCATATCGTCTTTATTATACCTTTATGGCCTTTGATTACATCCCTGACTCCTGTACTTCCCTTCGCCTATGCTCGGGGTCCTTTTGTTTTCGACCACTCATTCCCTCCGTCCTGCTATGGTATTCTAGCAATAAAGTATGTGATGGTAAGTTTTACAGCGCAAGAAATATGAAAAATTTGAAAATCAATTTTCCTATTTCTAAGCTTAAACTTACCTTCCCATACTGTGATGGCCTTCCCAGCCTCCCCGCTGATGGGTTATTCACTCTGCGTTGAATAGGGAAGAAGGAAGTGACGTGGTCGGTCACGTGGGATCTGGGTACTCGCGCATGGGCATTGGGGCAGTACAGGGACTATTTTAGTTCTGTGGTAATATATTACAATAGGGCAATCGCGTAAGAACACGATAGCAATAAAGTATGTGAAGGTAAGTTTAAGCTTAGAAATAGGAAAATTGATTTTCAAATTTTTCATATTATATGTTTGAGGATTTGATTACTAACACTGATTATCTATGCCATAACACGCACACTAAGTATAATTTTGATACAGCCTATTATTAATACGATAGAGATACCACCTCCTTGAGTGTTACTGTTTCTTTGTAATTAACAGCTACGTGTTCTGGATCGGAGACCTGAATTTCCGTCTAGACAAACTCAGCAGGGAGGAAGTTTTAAAAAGAATTGAGAGAAATGAGCTTGAAAAATTGTGGCCAAATGATCAGGTAAAGCCTATGTCAGCCAATGTGACTAGCTTATTTATGGTGTGCTCAATGCACATGAAGAATTCCTGAAAAAATTTCCATGTCCATAATTCAAAGAACAGAAGGTAGCACCAAATTTGAACCAATCATAGTATACATTAACATATGGTCATTCTACTAATAAATCGATCACCGTAAGTCATATTTGATTGATTTATTGCAAATGAGTGAAAGTGGCAATTCCCCAAAGTCAGGAAATCAATAATGACTCATTTGTTACCAAAGAATGAATCTGCAGCAAGTGCCCAGTTTCCAGTACTGGAACTTGTGAAAACTGTGTCAGCATACAAGTGAGTTGTTTCAAATTCTATTCACACATGATTCAATACAATCCAGCTAACTGAAGTTTGTGAATACTCAAACAAAAGCTGAATTACCCCCATTATGAAATGTGATCTACCCGTTTGACTCACTTCAGTCAACAACAGAGTATTCTCCCTTACCCATAAGTTAACCAAATATACGTCTTATCATGAAATCCGCTAAATTAATAATTTTTAATCGTGTTGATTACATATATGTGTTTACCGTAAGTCAATAAGTTGGCTTTGAACAATACTGTTTCCCGCAAATAAAACATGATACCAAACAATTCTTTGACACATTCTTCAAGAACATTATTCTGGTGAATGAGAGGCAAATGTGTACAATCTGAGCAAAAAAAAAATTTAAAATAAACATTTGGTTTTAATCTTTTGAATTTTTATTTTTTATTGGCAATAAAAAGGGTTGACGTGGCACTAACAAAATTGACATGGTTGTGCAAGTGAGTCTAGACATTTAGTTTATTCAGCCTAATTTAATATGAATGTTAAACCAATGAAACTGACAAGTTATTCTTTCTCTCTTAAAAATCCTTTCATATGACAAAGTACAGGTGCAGTAAATTCCCCATTACTTCGGAATTTAGAGGTGAAACTTCTAAATCTCTAAAAAAAATTGTCCCACTTCAAAATTTATTTCAAGTTTTAGAAAATCAGGTGCAATGAGTAATACAGATCAATCATTCTGACAGCATATTAGTCATTTTGCCAGCAAATTTCAGTTCTGAAGGATTGAATTTTCTCATGTGTATAGCAATTGTTCTTTTATTTTCAGTTGAATAAATGTCGACAGGAAGGAGTGATATTCCTGGATTTTGAAGAAGGACCACTTAATTTCCCACCCACATATAAGTTTGATCCTGGGACAGACACCTATGACACAGAGTAAGTAACCTATGACACATAGTAAATGTCCTGTGGAATTCCTGACTTGCACAAATTTCAAGTTCATCCTCTAACAATAGAGCAGGTGAATTTAAACAGCGATTCATGCAGTCTCATTCCTATCTCTTTAACCAGGGAAATATTTTTAATCAGGGAAATATTTTTAATCAAGGACAACTGGAGTATTTTTGACCTTAAGTATCATAAATGTAGCTTATTGGCCCTTTCTTGGAATAGGAGAATTTGATCCGTATTATTTACACCAGTTATTAATAGTTAGAAAATTCACCCCATGTTAAAGAGATAGGAAAGAGGGTGGTTGAATGAACCGATATAAACGGCTGACTCAGTGCACCTGCTGGTGCTATTGGCGTAGCTCAATTGTTAAAGAGGTAGTAGCGTCATTTAAAAAAATATTCAGCAAATAACATATTTCGATAAAAGTTATTTAGTGATTGAGATCAACTATGGTGAACGTTTTTCTGTGACCTCATTTTTTAATATCACGGTCATTGAAATCACACTTCTAATATCCTCTGAAAAACGTGACAGCACCTGCACTTGGCTCCAGTGCCTGAGATGACGCCACAAAACACGCATTGGCATTTCGGGCATGATGCTTTGCAACGTCATACTCGATCTTAGAACTTTTATTACACTATGATGGCTTCTAACGTGACGTCATGGACACCTGGTCACGTTATCCGACGTCATCTCAGTCATTTCCCATTTCAATGTTGTTCACTAGACCGAATTGAAGAATCTGACAATAATGGTCCCGGTAGAAGGAGCAGATTTATATTTGGATTAAATCTCCACAAAGGACCCAGCCACTAGTTAAGAGTACAGGACCAATAAATGCATTCAGTTTGTGCATTTGTGTGTTTTGTAGGTCAAATTGTACTACAAGCTGTTGAAAAATGTAATTAAATAAAGTTCAGTGGTAGAGTGGTTTAATTAAATTTTTGGGTATGTAAATATATTAATTCTAAGAACAGTCTGGTATCAAAATTTTAGTGTTCTACTTTGAGACAGAATTTTCATGCTTTGCTTACAGGAAGTTCAGAAAGCCAGCCTGGTGTGACCGTATACTATGGATGGTTCACGATGATGCCTTTGATGGGATGGATTTAGGAGTGAAGCAACTCAGCTATAAAAGTCACCCATCATGCAAGTTTAGTGACCACAAGCCTGTCACTGCACTTTTCAGTATTGTGGTAAGTTAAACTGTCGGAGATCATGGAGTTATTCTCCTGGTAGCCCAATATGAATTTTGTTGGTCCATATGAATATTACATAGGCCTGAAATCTGATGAAGTTTTATCCAACTTCTATCTTGTGATGCAATGTACATCCATGTCGATTAAACAGCAGGCGGGGATCAGAATACAATTCTATTACAATGCCACCCCCTCCCCATGTAAGGCGACATAAAGTTAATCAAGGTAACTGAGCGCATGTCATGTAGATGAATGGATGCACAAATTGTCACGATTGAAAGTGAGATAAAAGGTGATCAGGGTTTAGGTCTATTGGTGAGCACCAAACTGTCTAACTAATAATGTCATTATTCTTCTGTTGTGCCCAAGGATAGCCCAATCGGATAACTTCACTCAAGGAAAGTACATAATGTTATGAAATGCAATCTTAACCGGAGTTGTCGCTAAACACGGCTAGTTCAAGCATAGATCATAACTGTATATCTTGATAAGTACTTAATTGTCACTGATCACATATATCTTCACAACTAGACACTCATTGCAACCAGACACCCTTTGTGAATTGGTGATGCTTTTACAGGTTCTGGCCAATCCCTTACCAACCCCTGTAGCATTCCGACCAATCAGCCGCTGGTATCGGGGATCTGATGTCAAAGTCGAGTACACAGTGCGGAGTGGCACTGACATAAGTAGCTGGGACTGGATTGGACTCTATCAGGTGAGCCAACTTAACCTGACCTTTTAACATTCGAGTACAAGAAAACAACATCTTCCGGTCCTACTTCTACAGATGTTCACTCTTCCTGATGGTTGAGTGACCTGTGGATGTCAGTCTTGTTTTTGGCCCATAAGTCTGCTTTCATCATATTCCACATGTAGCTAGTTAACCTCTTGAGATCTTTCATATTATCTTTGGCACTCACCTGCATGGAACTTCATGATCCTCAGTTCAAGAATTCAGTGTTGAAAATCCATTTACTGGAATTACTGGAATATATTAGTACTCGTCCATTAAAGTGATAGTAAACTCTCAGACGAAATGGAGGTTGAATGAAAGATAAATTTCAACTGTATCCAAATATATTTTTACTTCATTTATGTGATTTTTCTAAACCAGATAAAAAGTACTTGACCTTTTGTATGGTAACTGATAAGTGAGAAGTCAATTTAAATCTTGCATTTAATTTTCTCGATTTTGGTGAAGCGTGCACATTGGAACAGTGAGTCTGTTGAAACTCAAAGTATACACACCTTAAGCTTGAGTCAAGCATTGAAAAGTGCATACAAGTTTTAAAATATATATATAAAGGCAGTGTGATGTCACCGAACCTAGATATGATCGCAACAGACCACCATAGGCCATGCTTCCAATCATGCTTTATTTGCAATATACTCTTTGTAATAAAATCGTAAAAAATGACAAAAAATATTTTCTGGCACTGTTTTCAATGGTCTTTGATTTGATGGAAACCTTACTTAAAGGGATAGTAAATCCTCAGACGAAATGAAGGTCGAATGAAAGACAAATTTCAACTGTATCCAAATATATTTTTACTTCATTTATGTGATTTTTCTAAACCAGATAAAAAGTACTTAGACGTATTGTATAGTAACTGATAAGTGACAAGTCAATTTGAATCTTGCACTTAATTTTCTCGATTTTGTTGAAGCATGCACATTGCAACAGCGAGTCTTGTGTTCAAACTCCAGTATACACACCTTAAGCTTGAGTCAAGCATTGAAAAGTGCATACAAGGTTTAAAATATATATATATAAAGGCAGTGTGATGTCACCGAACCTAGATATGATCGCAACAGACCACCATAGGCCATGCTTCCAATCATGCTTTATTTGCAATTTACTCTTTGTAATAAAATCTTAAAAATGACAAAAAATATTTTCTGACACTGTTTTCAATGATCTTTGATTTGATGGAAACCTTACTCTAGGGTTTACGATCACTTTAATATCATTATTGAACCTTAACAGAAACTCCATGATTGTCTGGGTAATCCTTCAAGATGTGCCACAGGCCAATGAAATTACAGGCTTTCTTTTTTAATTGACCAATCGAGTGCTTTAAAACTAGAAGAGATCTCATGATGCTCTATTTTTCTTTAAGAATCCTTAATTACACAATATACACTTGGTTTTTTTTTACATGCAGTCAAATTTCCGAGATTTTATGGACTATAACACCTATGTGTGGGTTGACAGCGATAAGGATAAGAAGGAGTACACAGTGAAATTCTCTGGCCGGTACCTGACCAAGGTCAACAAGTACAGATTGTGTTATATCCGCAGTGTCAAGAACACACTACTCGGCATGAGTGAAGAATTTGAGGTAAGAATGTCACAGATTCATGTGTTCCATGATGGAGTAATATAAACCTACATCAAACAATGAGGTCGATAAATTATGATGGTTCATTTTCAACAGAGAATTGATTTGGGGATTCCTGATTGCTTTTAATGATTACTTCTCAGGTTTGGAAAGATTCTATTAGTAATAATAGTATATCTGGCAAGCCATATGGTATTTTTCAGTTTTGGTAATATAGCATACATATGATCTATTGACTCGAGGTGATCTCACTCCTACAGTTTCCTATAATTCAGGGGAAAAATCCTATATTTTTCCTATTTTTTATCAAGAAAGTTCCTCTATTATTTCCTATGTTTTCCTCAGTGATCACTTGGACCCCTGTTTCATTGATCTTTGGAAGCTACATTAACTTGAGGATTACAAAGTAAATATGAAGAAAATGACATGGATAAGAATCTACAGTGGGGATCGAGCCACCTCAGAGATCATATATTTACATGGCAGTATTCCAGGCAACATATGTCCATAACCTGTTTATTATATGAATGGATACTAGTCCCAGACAGAATGATAAAATGGAAAGCTGATTCATTGATGTTCAGTTGATGATTCCCTTGTTTATTTCAGCTGGCTCCATGACAAGATCTCAAATGATTGTAGAAACCGACCTGACCAATTCCACTGTGATGTGATGACCAGCAATACTGATCTGACAGAAACACTGTCTATTCTCTCTGACTAAAACAAGTTATTGTAACTTCATTTGCCAGATATACTACAGAATACCACAGTCAAACTTTAATATAGATCATTACAGAATCTTTCAAATGTAATTATATTCCACCAAGTTGAGCATAATTTTGGTGGAGTATTCTGGTCAAAATCTGAGCAAACTACAATATACTATATTGTACTAGATAATTATGCTGTCAGAGTAATTTACAGTGATTATATATCAGGGATTTTGTACATATGATGTTACAATTATTGTATTGATACTAATCCAGATATAGAGCTGGCATCTATATGAGTTATGCATTATAAATTTTAACTTTATAATAAGATTTGTTTTACCACACTCAGTAAGGTAATGATTCAGACAATCACATATTACATTTCTTATACTATAAAGTCCATCTTCACATTTCAAGTTCAGTCCCAGGTATAATTGACAAAAATTGAGGAGAGCATAAAATTGACAAAAACATTGAAAATAGCAAATCAATTTGAATTACCTGATTTAGCCCCTGATAAGTACATGTATACATGAGTTTGAAGTCTTTTACAATAATACCCTTACCGTATCATTATGAGAAGGTAGTATTAGATAGATATAGATATGTTGTTTTAGACAGTTTAATTTACAGTTACATTCTCACAGGTCAATAGTACATTGTCATTTTGTGACATATTTCAATGCAGCATACTCCTTCCAGGACACATTTAGTGAAACATTCTCATTGGCATGCATTTTAAAACGCACTCATTGGCTTATCAAACATAATACGTAGTTTGTTTATCATCATCTGCTTGCAAAGAAAGCAGGAACAAGGTTTTATGGGAACAAGGTATTAGTTAGGGAATGTACACGGTACTAGTTAGGGAATGTGTGTTTTTAAACAAGCTGTTTGAGGTATCGGTAATTCAATTTGCAAATTACATAAATATGGGATTAGTCTTCAATTCATTTTGAACCCTGAAAATGATACCTTGCCGCAAACACTATCACACCGAAAAATACGTTCAGTAATATATTAACCATAAGTGGGCTTCCTCATGGTCCGAAGGAATAACTCAACTAGGATATATGCTGATGCAACATAGCTATTTCCTTGAAAAAGCACACTGATGAGCATGTCTGTACCATCCTATATGTCCACTGACACTATTAGATTAGTTTGCAGATTTACAGAAAATTGAGGGGATGCAAGAATGACTTGGATTGATTTAGTATTTGATCTGATAACTCGACTGCCAGTCGGGCTGTAAGGCAGGTAAATCAGGGAAGTCACATTGAAACCATTCGCACCTGCTCACTCACATATTGCTAGATAAATATTCGGACAAGTTCCCAGTTCGGAAGAACTTGTCTAAGACATAGCAGAAAAATTAAATACATGATGAGGATTCGATTGACGAAAATATCTGGGATGGGCATTGATGATAGACGAACAATTAAGTTGAATGAACCTCATGATGAATCGTTTTAATGAAACATTCTTATTGTGTTGACACATTTTAATGAAATAATGTGCTGAAGTTAAGTTTAGCCATCTGAATAATTAGAAGTACAGTGTATATTTAATGTCTGATATAATATGCATATAATGTCTGACAAACAGTGAATGAGTTTGTGCTTATTGTCAGTGAGATGCAGGCTCCACATTCTCTTGATGGTACTGAGCGTGGTGTATTTCATGATCCTTTCTGCTGAACAATGACCAACACAATGTATGTAACTTGCATATAACAATTTTTATTACAGCATCCGAATCAACATGATAAACAACATTTGGGATAAGGGGGCAGCTCCCCGTAGCTCCTTTCTTACTCTAATCATATCATTTTCTTGACACATTTTGGTGAAATATTATTATTGTGACACAATTCCATCAAACATTCTCATTCCATGACACATAAAAATGGAGCCATCTCATTCTGTGACATTAATATTGAAGGATACTCTCAATATGTGATACAGTTTACTCCAACAGTATTCTCATTTTGTGGAAACATTTTAATCATGCAAGTTTGTGACTGTTTTTATATGCTGCCTTCTTGATATTGAGAGCACTTGACTGATCAAACATCGTGTACATAGGATATGAAATCATTCAATCCGACAGATCTTCCATGCCCGTTCTTCACCAAATTCACAGATATATGATGTCGTAAATATATTGGCTAGTCAGCAGTTATCTACTCTGAGTTCTTTGTGTGATTTCTCCACTATCATAATTTCCACTGTAAACATAGTGAACCATTGTCATATACATCATCTGCTACACCATGATACACTATGCAATTCATTGACAACTTTAGTGTATAGGTACAATTCAGCTTTTCACTCATTGGGAGTTCAGTTATTCACTGCCATTGTGGAGGCATTTCTGTACACATCTCTTTTCCTCACGAGGTCAATGCTGCGTTACCATGGCATTCTTGAAAATTGATGTAGTTCAGGAACATCACAAGGTCCTTTGCGTATGCAACATGATGTGTATGATGACCTTGAAAAGGGAAGTTTTGGAACTGCTCATCCATTTTGAAAAAGAGGTCAAAGCTTGTGTGCAAAGGGTTGATATATAGGAACAGTGAATACGGTAAGTTCCCTAAGTATTCGTGACCGGAAGTGAATATCGCAGTCGTGAAAAACTGACCACTTCCGAATACTTTGTGCAGGTCAGTTCAGGAAAACGGACGTTTTCGTAAATTTAGAGTCCCCAGATTGACGGAGCTTCTCGACTTTGGGGCACACTGCGAACAGGCAGGTTAGCGTGACGAGAAGAGCGGCATGTTATGCCCATTTCACGAGTGTAGGAACGGGCTGCCATACCGTCCGGACGGCCCAGTTGGTAACAGTTCGTTTGGTTACTAGTCCCCAACTTCTAAAATGTCTATCAATAAAAAAACTGATTATTCGTACAACATTACATTGTTTGCTAATTGGAATGTTTTATCCACTTCTTTGTTGTGTCATCAATCGTGAACGCGTAACCCCCATATGTTCCCCAAAGTAATAATTGAATCAAGCCTTTGTGTCTATTAATAGCCTGTACATCTCCGCTTGCATGGGGCCTAACAAGGGGGCGTATGCACACTGCGTAACTGTACTCTAGAGCAGGCGATGCCTCTCTTCATAAAATAACCTTGTTTAATTGAAATGAATATCTTCCAACATTTATCCAATGATTATGTAAAACGGCTATAATATTTAATTTTATATGCAAATATTGTGGGATTTACCTGAAGTATCAATAAAAAAACTCCAATGTCATGTAAGTCGAGGGAGCCAGTATTTCATTTCTTCAGATTTGCTAGAAGTCTACTGTACATTTTTTACTTCAGCACGGAAGCAGCCGGTATTTCATTTCAGCTATCGGGAGATGTCTTAGACATTGATGCTGGTCAACCTGAATATCCCCATTGAGCCTCTTTATGCACACAATCTATGGTAAATCTGCTAGTCGCTGTGAAAATTGTTTGGGTAACTGGAACAAATGTATTGCTTTGTTTCATTTCAGCAACAAAGTAATGAATGAAAATGAAATGAACAGAAAATTGTTATTTTCTTTTAGACGGTCACTTCATTAAATCATAGCAGTGAATATGACCAATAATTATATGTAAACCAGTCAGAATCTTTAATTTGTATACAAGATTAGCACAATCAAAAACAATAAATCGGATGATCGCAGGTTTGAAGTGAGACCAGCCAGTCTGTTACGGGTTATACAATCGGTCTGCATGTGCAAACTGATCCAACACTGTGCCTTGTTGGCACATAAACGATTTGGGCTGAAACTGGCTCTAGCTAATTTGAATAATAATAGTTTTCTCTGGACTCTGATGATTCGTGTAGTCTTAAATGTCTCCGTTCCAGGCAGGATCAAAGCTCTCTTGAACTCAGTACTTTTGGCCTTGTGCCAAAACCGGGCTGCAATATTGGATACATTTACATATCAATGAACAAGTCCTGCATATGGGGTGAAAAAAAGGGGTTTATCTCTGCTTGGCATCACGAACTGCATGGGAATTTGCCAGCTAAGAGGTTCATATGGGGACATTCTGAAGAGTAAAAGTCGCTGATAATCCTACCTGGCTCATTCTTTCAATCTTTCCATGGATGTCAGCAAATCATTCTATCACAGCTGTGTAAACACCAATATTTTCAAAACCCTTTAAGTAAACTGCGTATTAACCTCCAGTCCTTGCTATATAATTGCTTTCAAATAACAGATGTATCCATTTTTTATTGGGAATGGATATGGGAGCTATGCTAAGTCCCGTCATCGAATTTTGACGAAAAAAAAGGATGTTCACTTTCGTATATTCATTTTCTGACGCTGTCGTGGCGATTGGTTTCGTAAAACCCTCTAAAATATATTTAGGACTCTCTTCTTTAGGATACAACAAGCTGAAAATATTGTAAATAGGTTTGAAAGAGAGTAAAACGGCTATTGAGCGGCGCTTTATAGGAGATTGTTCATAACCGGGTTGGTATTTCATAATATCCAACGCCTCTGTCTAATTTGAACGCTCGAATAAGAACGTTCTTTTTCTGACGCTTCTTTTTCTGACGAGATAGTGTTCATTTTTCGACTGCCTGACGTTCGTTTGCTGGGAGAAAAAGAACGAGTACGGGTTCATTTTCTGACGCATTCTTTCAGTTTGAACGTGAAAACTTTTGACACGCTCTCGAACTCGTTGATGCGGATGTTTTTCCCATCCCACAACTACATAAGCCCACAATATTATCAATCTCGCGACCACATAAATGGGGGACTTTCGAATAGTTAGGACCGCGGTTTTTCACGAATGGGCCGTTTTCGATTACTTAGGGAACAGTGTCACGTGACCTGGCGAAAAATGCCCGTTTTCGAATTTACTTAGGGTCGCGAATACTTAGGGAACTTACCGTACTTTTGTAAAATTATCAGTTCTGCATGATGTGTATATATTTGATGTTGAAAATAATGATCAAATATAAATTTAACTTAAATTTGCTCAATTCATATATTGTGATGCGTATACATATAGTTGTGTTGACATACACCATATTTACTGTTATGAGGGACGGTTAAGCTTATTTTAAAATCTTTGCTTTTACTAACAAAATATTCCATTTTTAAGAAGAGCATTTTATATGCGATATTTTGCAAGGTGATGGTATTTTAAAGTGATTTGATGTGTAGACATACGTATTCAATGTATAGCTTGCATAGTAATATCTTATACAGTTGTTAAGTTTATGTCAGGTTTGTTATTTGTTTGTCAGTTATTCATAATACTCACATATCTCCTTTCATAATTCAAATATTTATGAAGATTTTTATCTTATAATACTATAATCAGAAACCAGTTTGTGGATGTTTTTGAATTAAGTAAATGTATGGTACTGTATAAGCGCTAATGAACCCATCACTCAGTATTAGATCTCTGCTAATGTTTTCATATTGTATTCTAAGCTGATCACCATGACTTTTTGGAGAATGTTGCCTTAACAGTCAGTTTCACCTGGGATATAACATTCAGAGGGATCAGTAACTCCATTCTATTAAGGTCATTCGTTACCTTTTACATGCAAAAAAAATTGATTGTAAGCCTCCTAAATAACAGTCTTATATTGGAGTGCAGTACTACCAGGGGCCACGGAGCGGGAAGAGCGGGGGGCGGGACCACAAAGCCCTATCATAGATAGCACCAGTCCAACATTTAACATGGCCGGTATAGGAGTTCAGCTCCCCCCCCCCCACCCCCACACACACACTTTCAAATGTGCTCTGCGGCTCCTGTGCTACATATACAAAATCATGTATTTTGACCATGTAGTTTATTATATAAATCATATTTGTGTCAATGAGATAATGTATGAAATAACATGGACTTCAATGGGATTTTAAGGTTCAGTCAAACATGTGAACATGTGTAGCCACAGAAATGGGTCCTTCACCTTGCAGATTTCTGGCAATAGAGACAAGTACCAAAATCACATGTTAAAATGCAAAGTAGGCTGAAAATCAAGTCTTATCGTCAAGTTTTTCTGACTGATAGGTGAAATCTTAGCTTAGATATTCACCGTTTGGAGGGATATTCTAGGTTCATTATCCACTCTCAATTGTTCCGAATGCTCATTTGTCGATAATTTTAGGTTTTGTGTGATACATGATCGGATAACTTAGGGTAAACTAAAGGTAACAAAACACCTTTAAACTGGAGATTATCCTCACTGGTTTTTATGCACACATAAGATGATGAGCTTATAATGCAAAAGCGATTTCCCTCTCATCTCTCTACGGTTTTATGCACACATCATAAGACGATGAGCTTATAATGCAAAAGCGATTTCCCTCTCATCTCTCTATCGTTAAAGTTTGCTTGTCCACATACCATATCTCCAGTTCCAGATCATGGATTGGTATCAAACTTTTGGGTATACCTTACCCAATGGCTTCCTCTTCAAGGTCAAAAGATCCATGTTCAAGGTCACTGTTGTTGAAAAATCAGTAAATCTTTTAATGTCTATTCTATAAGATATTTGTACCGTTCAGAGATATGGAATGTGAAGACAGAAAAGAAGCCTACTGATTTTTACGATATTATCTGCTTGGTCTGTCCAGCTGTCTTTCCATCTTGCTTGTTAACACAATATTTTTGAAGGATACGTACCCAGGATCTCTAAATTCATGTAACATTCTGGTGATGGGTCAGAAGCCTGGTGAAGATGATTATTTTATCTACATAGGTCAAATTGAGATCAGTATTAGTGATGATTTTGGAAGAATTACATCTAGGCACTCCAAATTCATACTAAATTTGCAGCTTGTGATTAACTAGATGCCTTTCCAATTTGACTGGCCTTAGTCACTTTTACCAGGTCGAATTCTAGTTCTTGCAGTATCTCGAGGGGTCACGGCTCAGCTCTTCAAATTTACACTAACTTTGTCAAGGTCAAATTATAGTTAACAATATGTTTTGAAGGGTTAGAGTTACACAGGCATATAGTGAAGCCCAAAATGCTTCATCTTGTTATATGTGCGAAAGTAAGGGATGTCTAGATACTGAGACGAAATGTGCAATTTACGTAGATTTCTGTTCCTCTAAAAACTTGAAATCTAATGTACAACATCTTCCCGATACTGTACAATAATCTGATTCCATTGAGGTGAAAATGATGTCACAGAGGCCGAGATGAATATTGGTTTTTTTCTCGGGTCCATAAAGAGTACAGCGTTTACTGGACATGCCTGTCAATAAGTTGTCTATATAATCCTGCCATCATTGCGTAGGTTTCACTGACTATCTCACATACATTTTATCCACATGGTGATCAGTGAATGAACACCTATATTTTATTGTATTTGATAGTATATTTTGTTTTAAACTTTAGTACTATAGTAGTAGAATAAGTACTGGTATGTACATGTATGTATATATATATTATATACAGAATTATTTTCAGTTTTACCGAAATTTTGTCTGTATTACGTACTTGCTGATAAATTTGGTCATTGGACTTTCCCACTACCTCTATATCCTATACTGCGTTATTTCTTTCTTTCATTGATATGTATTCTAATTCTTGAATAATTTACAATACCGTGAAAGCAGTTTGAATATGTTATTCAATATGGCGGCTATGTATGGTCACTTCTTTATACTCACTAATGATTTTGAATGCAAAAGTTCAAGGTGTTGACATGATGCATGTTACACATAGGTAACTCAGGTCATTGTTAAAGATGTAATCAGCCTCAAAATGGACGGATTTTGTAAACTCTCCCCTATGCGGTTTTTCAGCATTGAAGATTACCAAAGCATCATATATATTATATTTGATTGTAGTGGGATCGTCATATACAACGAATGCAAGAATATCTTGTCAGAGAAATTTGTAACTCTGCCCGCTTCGATGGCTTTTCTGTCTCGCCATTGAGTGTGTGTTGTACGCGGAGAGGAAAATGACGTCACTGCGTGACGTATGAGTGACGTAGCGACGCTTACGAATTTGAATGCCGCACAGCTGCAGCCATATGATAACGTCATGGCTCGTGCCTACGGTTCGGTAATGTCACACAGCATACGTTGGTAGAATGCATCATACGTGTATACGCTTGTTGACACAGCCGTGGAAAAATAAACGGCATCCCATGCCGTTTATTTTCAAAGATCAATTTGTTCTATTTTTTCGTGAATGGTAGAAATAAGTTTAGTGTTTTGTGGTCAAGTGTGTTTCATTTTATACCTGTTGTAACATATGTCACTTTCGCTGAGTTTGAGAAACATTGATTTCAGCCTAGATTTGAGGCTGATTACATCTTTAAGTGTTGTTGGTATTGATGTGAGATTGAAGAAAATCATAGTATCAAATTATTGGTGTTTATACAGTAAAGTCATCAGACATAATAAATCATGTTGTTTAAAAGAAAGAAGTACCCTGCAAGACAATTAAACTTATTACTGTTTTACATGTTTTATGTATACCTACCTGTATATTGGTATGATTATAATTACCTGACAGCCATGGGAACATAAGCAATTTACCATGTTTGACAAAACACTCCAATTGATTCTGATAATACTCGGACTCACCTTGTCAATGAAGCCAACAACCTAGCCATACAAGGCTGGTGTTCTAGCCGACATGGACACATTCCTAGCTCAATGATTGACTTTATCAAGGGAGTCGTTAGGGGATTCTTTAGGTGTGAACAACCCTCTCTCAACGTCAAATCATATGTCCCTGTGTTGGAGAGCACAGTCCTGGCTCTAGAATAAGGAAGCATACGAAATGGCTCTCCCAAGAAATCCTTGCAACACCCATGGTTATAGAATGTTAACCTGTTTTCCATGATGTTGATCTGGCTCACTGGGGACACATATCACATACATATATACCTGAACATAGACACTGTACAGAGACCTAGCAGCAGGGTCAGTGGCCACCTGCACAATCTAGGCTAATGCTAGAGAATCAAGTTTGTGTGTTCCAAGTAAGGATCACTTATATGGGGTGTCCAGAGAGATCTGTTCAGCTTTTAGACGAGGTTGTATTATTGTGATCATGATGTCCATCTGTTTACTTTTGTAAGATGTGTGATATCTCCAGATCATGGGTTTGTACCAAACTTCGGGCATACCTAACCCATGAGACAAAGAGGAACCCTACTCAATTTGAGTTCAAAAGGTCAAGGTCACTGTGACTGAAAATGAGTAGATCATTGGGTATAGTACAGTTCAGAGATATTGATGTTGATGGCAGAGAAAATTTGTGTCTTTTTAAGCTTTGGTTTCTGTCAGACCTTCTGTCAAGGTGTGTAAGGGCATATACTGAATTAAGCCCGTAAGACTCTTGTTTTTATTATACCTGCCAAAATGTCTTCCCAGATCTTGGCCACTTTAATCATTCACATTCAATGGACATGTATCATGGCAGGATAACATTACACCATATACTGGAGGGTTGTACTCCCTTTAATCCCAACACACACAGAGAACATTTTGTTCTATTAGAACAAAAGCATTGTTTTGTGTTTTTGCCTGTTTTTGTTCCAGGTTCTCTGCACATAACAAACATTTCATCTCGAAAAAAAACGCCAGCACCACAAATAGATGTTGCCTTTGGTTCAATTCTTTTGTCATATCTGCACGGCTTGCCAGTTGATTGGTTAGGCCTAATAGTTGAAAGATGTTCTGAGAAATGTTTGCAGTCACCGCACACGACAAGAACTTGTTCCAGGGCGAAACATATTCGCAAAATCGAACAAGTTTGATTTCGCAAACATTTATTCTGAACATATATTTTCTGTTTTTGGGCCCCGCAGACAAGAAAAGCGTGGAACATTTTTGTTGTAATACAACAAAATTTTTGCTGTGTGCATTGGGCTTTATACCCCAGTTTCAATGTAGTGTGTAGATTAACATATTCATTTATATATACCGTACATATTTTATACAGCATACATATACATATATAGAAAGTTCAGATCTGTTGACCTTGAGTGTGACATTATTTCTATTTTGCCAACCCTTGCCAAAATACTAGAAAAACATATTGCAAATCAACTTTCTGACTTTCTCA